>CAEFZX010030169.1:0-16852 GCA_903066825.1 Alfaro cultratus | reverse complement strand
CTATTCCGATCTGTCTTTTTTTATATATATATATATATATATATATATATATATATATATATTTTTTTTTTTTTATTTTTTTTATTTTTTTTTTTTTTATTTATGTTTTGCACTTGAGTTTTGCACTACATACACTACTTGTTAAATTTACTCCATCAAAATTTTTCATGTCTTCTAATTAACATTATGATTCCTTTCAATATTTTTTATTTGTCCTCCTCTGCAGGTTCATCCCGAGAATGAGGACTGGACCTGCTTTGAGCAAACAGCTAGCCTTGATATTAAATCCTTTTTTGGTTTCGAAAGCACAGCAGAGAAGTTAGCCATGAAACAATATGCTAGCAGCATAAAAAAGGTTGGTTTACAAAACCGGCCTATGAATATTTGATCAACCTTCTGTATTTGCTTCAATTATTTATTCATTTTTTTCTTCAAACCTAAACAAGCTCATGTGTCCTCCACTTGTTCAAGGGTAAAGAAATAATTGAGTACCACCTCAAAGAGCTGGAGGAAGAAGGAGTAACTCGCATACCTCGCTGGATGTCCCCCGTTGAAAGAGGCCTCCTTTCTGCTGGCAAATCTGTCCCAGTGAGTGGCACCACTGATGGGCTTCCTGGCAAAGACTTGGCCAATCCCACAGAGCTGATGACCAGTTCAAATGATGGTCAGTAAATGTGATCACTTATTAGTTCCATATGAGTGTTTTGATAGATACCAGCGGTCCTGCACAATCGGACAAATTATAGATCCATCCATTGACTTGTTCAGATCACTTTTGTTTGTCCATTGTTCCATCCTTTTTTTTCTCTTTTCTTTATCTGTCTATTTGATTAAAGTCTAATTTACTTTTTTGATCTCAAAAGGAAATTAATTATAGCTGTAACTCCTTTAATTACAGTTGTTGTAGATGGTGATTGCTGTCTCCTGCAGCGATATGTATTACAACAAACTAGAAGAAACCTCTGACTGAAGTAACTTTAATGAAGTAACTAGTTTTGTCCATCAGTTCATCTCCTTTTTAATCCATCTATTCATAAATTTGTCTTTCTATCATGCTATGTTTTCTACCCGTCTGTCCATCCATCATGTCTGTACTGAAATTCTTTTTTTTTTGTTTTCTTCACACTTTATTTCTTCCCATTTTCTTAAACAAAGAGAGAAATGAATTCATTCTTTTAAATGTTGGGATTTAGATTTGGGGCTGAGGACAAACTTGACTGTGATGTAGTTTAGACTTTAGACATGAGTAAGAGCACAGCTGAATCATGCAGTTTCTTAATAGAATGAATTACAATCGAGGGATTGCAGGGATTTTAATAAGCTGACAAAACTGACCAATTACCTGCAAACTGTGTATGTAGTGTCTGGCATTTCTCTTTGATTCATGCCGTATGTGCTAACTCGGTATTGTAAATGCTTTTTGACTTTTAGACAAGTTGGATGCAGACTACATAAGACGTTACCTTGGTGATTTAACGCCTCTCCAGGAAAGCTGTCTCATCCGACTGCGCCAGTGGCTCCAGGAAACCCACAAGGGCAAGGTCACATAAACACAAGCAGATTGTGCTGTTGTGTTATCACTTGAGTCAGTTTTACTGCTGACATACTTCATTTAAGCATAAGATGTTTTCATATCCATGTCAAGTTTTGATTTTGTGTGTATTTTAACAGTTTGGTTTCATTTGACAAAAATATGAATAAACTATACCAGTTTATTCATATTTTTATTCATATGGTGTTACAGAGAACTTGCAGCTTTAAAAAAATTTTGCAACACTTTATATTTTGTACAGGCAGAACTTTGACACAATAGTTTTGATTAAGACAGATGAATAGAAAAAACATATTTTTACACTGTAGGTCACATTAACCAAGTAACAGTATTATTTTGATGTTTTAATTATACTTTTCAAAACACCACAGGGTGTTTTTTTTATTATTATGTTTTATTTTTTTATCAGTTGCTGTGTGGCTGTTGTTGAAGTTTGTTTTGACTTCTGCACTCTATGTGCAGATCCCGAAGGATCAGCATGTGCTGCGCTTCCTCAAGGCTAGAGATTTCAACATGGACAAGGCCAGAGAGTTTCTGTGCCAGTCTCTGACCTGGAGGAAGCAACACCAGGTCGACTTCCTGTTGGACACATGGGAGCGCCCACAGCTGCTTCAGGATTACTACACCGGAGGGTGGCACCACCACGACAGAGGTATGTGGTTGTTAAAGAGTTGGCAGTTAATATTTAATTAAATACAAATTCTATTATTTTTGCTTTTGCAGTAAATTCTGAGGCAGTGTATCGTTTAGGCTGAAAACAATTTCATCTTCAAACAGATCTGCTAATGAACTGAGCTGGAATTAAATAGCATATTTTGCACTTTTTTTTTATTAGCCTAGACAACTTTTTGCTGTCCTAATTAAATCAGTTAGAAACTGTTGAACAAAAATAATATGGAATTATGAAAGGCGTCTTCTGTGTTTTACTAAATCTGTTAATTTCAAACTAGTTTTAGTTGGTGGGCTGGGTTACTCACCAACACTCCAATCTTCTTTTTCAAGAAACATGTTCAAGTGCAAATCTGTCATAAATATTTTCTGCAATATCCATCCATCCTTCCTTATTTGTTTTTTTTCCCTTTCTATTTTTATCTCTTTCTTTCGCACTTTAATGCTTTATGTAGTTTTATTATCAAACATAAATTTTTCATCTATTGTTTTTGCATGAACATTTTTTCTTTACAAATTGTTACTCAGGGACGTTGATTACTTTTCTCTCATCTGCAGCCTGAAAAGCATTCTGGGTAAAAATGAATCCTGTAGATGCTTATTGCTAAGCACTCTTGTTTTTCCACTTTTTATGTGCACATATTACATTTCTATGCATTTAGTTCTGCTCGGTGTGAAATGTGTTGTTCAGATGGCCGCCCTCTGTATGTTTTGCGTCTTGGTCAAATGGACACCAAGGGCTTGGTGCGAGCGCTGGGGGAAGAGGTTCTGCTGAGACAGGTAACAGGAACACACACACACACACACATATATATGTGTAAAATTTAGACAAAAGCCATTTATCAAGACATGTTCACTGTGAAAACAGGTGCTTTCCATTAACGAGGAGGGACTGAAGCGTTGTGAGGAGAACACCAGAGTCTTTGGTCGACCCATCAGGTGTCCAAAAGAATCATTTATACTAACATGTTGGTTGTCTCATTTGTTGATAGGTGTACTTTAGCTTGAATAAAGTTGCTAACTTTCGTACATGTGTGTGTTAGCTGCTGGACATGCCTGGTGGATCTGGAGGGTCTAAATATGCGTCACCTGTGGAGACCGGGAGTTAAAGCCCTCCTGAGAATCATCGAGGTGGTTGAGGCGAACTACCCCGAGACTCTGGGCCGCCTGCTCATTCTGCGAGCACCAAGGGTGTTTCCAGTCCTGTGGACTTTGGTGAGAAAAAAAACCAAACTTACTTTTGATGTGACTGAGGTTGTTAGCTACAGAGTTAAGAGTTTTTGTGAGCAGAAATGCTTAATAGTTGGGTGGAAGCAAGTGACACGAAAGAAGAAGAAGAACAAAGAAATACAATATTGTCAAATAAAGATAATTATTGCCACAGAATATGCAGGGACCGCGGCGTTATTTCATCATTGCCGAAGCAATATGCAGTTGAGAAGGATAAAAATAGCACTAAACAAAAGAAATACCCATGAATATAACATTACATAAGAAAGCTCTATGATAATTGAGCAGTTTGCTTCTGGTTCATGTAAATGATTCATCCAGTTATTGATGAACAGATAATGAAATTATAAATGAATATAGAGAATGCGCTATGATGCAGATGTGGGTGCTTAGTAATGCCATCACCCCGCCAACTCATTTATTCCTCCCTCATGAATAATTCATTGCTTATTGATTACTTTTTTCCCCCTGAGTTCATAATAAGGGACCCTGCTGTTTCTTGCTTATCCCAATACCTGTTGTGTTCTCGTTTCCAGGTCAGCCCCCTGATTGATGAGAACACTCGTAAGAAGTTTTTGGTCTACGCTGGGAGAGACTACCAGGGTCCCGGAGGCTTAGTGGACTACATAGACAGAGAAATCATCCCTGACTTTCTCGGAGGGGACTGTTTGGTAAATTTCTCTCTTGAATTGAATAGATCTCCCAGTTTAATTGAAACAGATTCTAATTTGAGATTTAGGCTGTTTGTATTTATTAAGGAGATAATTGGTGTTCTACTTATTGAACATATTGAAATTTTGTCACATTTTAGTCCTGAAACTTTATTGTAGCTTCTTGCCAATCAAACTCCAGCTCATAACTGTTGAGTGAAAAAATAAATGAAAGTTTTTTCAAATTCTTTTTGCACCACTTTTTATCATTCGTCTTTGCAAAATAGTTCAAACCAAGTTTGCGATCGTCTACTCAGGGCAACATTCACTCTGTTCCACAAATTCCAAATCTGAATGTATGTCTTGACTATTCAGACTATTGACTTTGACTATGCCATTCTAACATGGGTATATACGCTGATCTAAAATATGTTGTTGCATTTTTGGCTGCAGGTTGGGGTATTTGGGGTTCCTCAGACAGGCTTTTCTTCAGGATTTCTATATATTTAGCTAAACCCATCTTGTAGCTCTGACTAGTTCAAACAAGTCAGCATGATGCTGCCATCTTCATTTCTCATAGTGGAAAAGGTGTGCTTAGTTTTTGTTTTTTTGCCACATACACTCTTTTCCAAGTAGACAAAAAACACTTCGTTTATATATCACCTCTGACCAGAGCAATTATCCAGTGCATTGTGTTGTTTGATCAAATAAAATAAAATACATGGATGTTTGTGTTTGTAGCGTGGAATGGGATAAGGTTAAAGTTGTGTGATTACTTTCACTAAGGACTGTAAGGTTAATTAATTATCATTAAATCCTAAAAAACATTGGCTCTGAGACAGGATTGATCTGTATTTATTAATAGTAATAAATACAAGTAGAAGAGGTTGTTCTTTTTTTCCACCCAATGTTGATCTATAACTTGAGCTGCTCAGTCTTTTGAGAACGCCTTTGATTGATTTATCTCTTCATATTCAGCTAAAAGCTGTCAGTGGGTAGCAGGTTTGTACTGGGAGTTGCTCGCTTTGTCAGCCAGTGTGTTTTTACTATGCAGTGATTCTGTTATATTATCTATCTGCATTTTATCCTACGACGCATTGCTTCAATAAACTCCAGCCCCGGGCTTCAAAAGAGTAGAAAACTGCATCTACAAAGTGAAGTAATGCAAAAGAGATGCTTTATTTTTTGGGCTGTGTCCTCAGTAGGGTTACAGTATTCATAGTTCAAATAAAAAATTGCTTTTTATTCAAAGCACCGCAAGATAGCTTTCTATTCCTTTTTTAAATTAGCTTTGGCCTGCAGAAGCTCATTAGTTTCTAATGGCCTTGATTTTTACATTGTGTAATTTTTTTTATAGTAATAGTTGACACCGTTTTTACCCAAACACCTTGCCTACTTGTTTCTGCAGTGCACTTAATCTTAATTATAGCTTTTAAGCGATACGAGCGGCACTGGCCTCAACAACGTTCAGAACAATAACGCTGCAGACAATGGGAGAGAAGCCTTGAATCATTGAACTTACTGTTTTCGTTGTTGTAGTTTATATATTTTCCACTAAATAAAATACTTACAAACAAGCCACCACATCTTCACTGTGTACTTATTGTGTTTTTATTTTCTTCTCTACTGTCTAGTGTGACATCCCTGAGGGCAGCACTGTCCCCAAGTCTCTTTACCGGACGGCAGAGGAGCTGGAGAACGAAGAGAACTGCCTCTTGACCGACTCCATCTATAAGAGCGCCAGCATCTTCAAAGGAGCGCCTTATGAGGTGCACTGGCAACTTCTTCCTCTTGGCCAGCTTGAGTCCTGCACATTAAAGTTGGAACTATTCTGTTCATTTAGTTTAATTTGTGCATTTTATTCTAGACTACACTGCCACCAAGTGGAAAATGATGTACATTGCACAATTCTAAACAAACAAAAAAAATCCCTTTGCGGTTCTCATCTTCCACATCCTTTTTCAGGTGCTGATCGAGATCACAGAGGCCTCGTCTGTGATCACCTGGGACTTTGATGTGTGTAAAGGAGATGTGCTCTTCAACATTTATCATTCCAAGCGGGCCCCTCAGCCTCAGAAGAAAGACTCCCTGGGAGCTCACGGCATCGCCTCCCTCGGGGCGGTGAACGCTCAGCTGATTGATAAGAACTGGGTGCTGGGAAAAGATTACAGCATGGTGGAAAAAGCCCTCACCTGCAGGGAGGGAGAAAGTGTGCAGGTAGCAGATTTTCTGATAATAACTAAGGCAGTGTTACATTTGTTGCATCCAAAACCCGTCACCGGCCAAATCCTCCTCCTGTCGAGACAGGGCTCCCACGTAACGCGCTGGCCCGGTTTCTACATCCTACAGTGGCGCTTCCACAGCTCCGCAGCCTCGGCCGCCTCCAGCCTGCCTCGGGTGGATGATGTCCTGGCCACCCTGCAGGTCTCCTCCCACAAGTGCAAGATCATGTATTACACTGAAGTACTGGGCTCCCATGACTTCAGGTAGACACACTTTGAACCTTAGTTGTGTTGTTTTTCTTTACCTTTTTATTTGTCTTAGGTGTACAAAAATAAATTTGGCCCAGATTTAGGCCAAGTCCGTACTTAGCCGGATATTTGGGAAACCAAATAGATTTTGATGTGATTTGGTCTTCTATCCGCACATAAACTCTGTTTAATATCACTTAAAACAATTAATAATAAAACCTCTGACCTAAGTGGAGATTTGAGAATTCTCCTTATTTGTGTTTGTGTGTGTGTGTACATTGGAAACTGGAGATTTAGAGGTCCACATATTACAGTTTGTGATAAATATATCCACATACTTGCTTTGACATGATTCCCAATCAATATTGTCTTGTGTTTTGTTAACTTTGTATTTTAATACGATCTTTAAAGGTTTTTCAGCCTCTCTAGTGTCCTCACAAATGAACCTCCTGGCACCATGTTTAATACTTAACAGGAAGTTGTGGTTGTTTTGAAGCAATCTGATTGGCTGACAGGTTTTAGCTTTGCACTACACTGAATCAGGCCATTCAGACAGCCATGAAAAAGTTGGATATGTGTGGTATATGGGCAAAAACAAGAGATTTAGGTTGCATTTGCCAGCTTTGTGAATGTACCCCGAAACACATTCAGTATGCAGGATTTACTGTTTATGCAACATTTAATGTTCTGGCTAATTACTTTGAAAGCTTTCTGAATATTTAAAGGATTTGGCCATGCAGTGACAGAAATTCTACTAAATGTTAAAGCTGATTGTTGAGGTTATACAAATGTCCTCATTTTAAAGGTGTATAGGAGGTTATTGTGGTGATTATGTGAGACTGAATTCTTCTTTTTGTCATTTGCTGCGGTTTCAGGGGCTCCATGACCAGTCTGGAGTCTTGTCAGAGTGGTTTCTCACAGCTCAGTGCCGCCACCACTTCCTCTAGCCGATCCTGTGCCAGCTCAACAGTTTCAAGGTAGCATCCATCCAAAGGCAAAAGGCACAAAAACTTAATTTTGTTTAACATTATTAGACCTGTTTCACATGTTTGACAGTAAAGTTTACTCATACTTTTAGATATTAATTATGACATGAATTTAACTCACTAGTAAATGTGTATTTACATAATATGACACTACAGGAAGGAGTTTTCGATGACATGAAAGGCTGTTTGAACAGCTGGTCCTTTCGTGAAGTTGCTGTTATTGGCCACTAGATGTCAGTGTTGTCTCTGAGTTGGACGGCACTCAGTTCTACATTGTAGTATCAGATCTCCTCTGCTTTTAATGTAACATGAAATAACTGTTGTAATAAAGCAAATCTTCATTCCCAGTGTTCTGAAGAGTGTCTGATTTAGTCATGTTGTGTTGGGCTTATAATGTTAGAACAGGAATGAGTGTTTGGGGGTGGATTTCAAAGTGCATATATCACACTCTACAGATTTCATGAGACTTTTTTTTATGCTGCTTAGTGTTCCTAGGCAGCTCATTTGAATTCAGAGTCTCGCAGTCCCCTGTGATCTGGCACTGGGCCAGACAGTCGACTGATTTGCATAAAACTTTAATTTCCATAAACTTATCAGATGCTTCCAGCTAAAACTTAATTGAATTTTCTTTGTGTTATGTTTTTTTTCCCCCCACTTTCTCTGTTTGCAACATTGTGTCATGAATCCACTCATCCTAACATTATTTAAAATCAGGTAACTCAGACTTTCTAACCACCCACTTGAACAAGATCCTTATCTCAGGCAGATATCACGGGAGATAAAGAAATAAAATGAGCACATCACATGTAATATTACATAAACTTGTGTAACTATGTTTATGCCTCATTACAACCAAACCATTTTATTATGTTGGTGAAATTTTGTGACTGATCAACACACAAGAACTTATTTCTGAAAGCCCTATAGTTAAATGTTGCATTCTTTATCCTGTTGCCACTTAATGACATACATTGTATAAAACTGACTTTAGGGGACACCAAATGTAAAATGTGATGTAAAACACACATATCGTTTTCCTTCCACCTTATATTGGTGTATTCTAATATAAATCCCCAAAAAACCCAACAAAAAACTATAAAATAAAAGGTTGCTGGGTGACAAAATGTAGAAAAAGTTCAGACAGTAGGAATACTTTTGCAAGGCTTTGCACACTCGAATATTTTTCACTGTGGTGCTATCACGGTTTACTACATACACATTTATGAAGGAATACATGCAGACCTGCGTTGTTCACGTCAAACAATGAGTCATTTCATTATAGCTGAACTCTGTGAAAAGCAGTTGCGGTTATGCATGCAGGCTAAGCTTTGGTACCGTTATGCCTTGAGAAAAACATCATAATTAGCAATGTTTATAATAGTCATTCTAGTTTGTGTTAACATGGAAACACTAATTAGGGAGCGCTAAGGTGTCGGAGACTAAATTCTTTTAGCTGTGCAGATTTTGTTGCAATCAAGAAATTAAAATGACAAATTGACCGAGTGATGAACTTTGGAAAGAAGGGAGGTTCTTATTACTGTTTTGGACGTCTTTGTACTAACTTCATTAAAATAAGGCATATGTTGTTTTCTTTTTGGTGATATTTTAGTTGCGTCATAGGAAAATCTAAGATTATCTATGTCTTCAGAGCATTTGTGAAAGCTTGAATAATATTATTATGCCTATTTTGTACTTAACTGTTGCATAATTATATTATTTATCCTGGTAGTAGTGTATTTTTGAAGAGTTATGCGGATAAACAATGACCTTATTTTTATTGCATGTCAAAAATGGCTCAAAAGAAGTTTGTCTTCACAATTTGACATTGTAAATTGGTCTCTGTCTCTTTAAGGAGCTTCCTACCCTTTCCGACACGCCGCCTTCATCACGTCATCACAGCAAAGCTACTCCATGATGCCATTTTCAACCATTCTTACGAGCATTAGGCTGAAAAGTAGTTTGCATGAGAAGCTCAGTAGACCAGCTAATTGCTGCTGCCGCTAGTCTGGTGGAGCAGAGTGAGGAAGGGGTGCATTTTGTATTTCTTTCATCAAAAAGTCTCTTTCTTTGATATTTCGATGAGCTAAAAACATTCAAATGTGACAAAAGGAAAAAAAAAAGACAACACTTTTAAAGGGTAAATCCTTTTTTAACAAAACTACAAGGGTTCTTGAGCTATCAGTCATGTAAAAATCTCTCGGAACATCTCCCCGGCTCCTCCTGTCAATATTTAAACATGTCTAATTGTCTGAACTTTGTTTCCTCAAAAAAAACCCTGAAAATCCAATCTGCAAAATCTCGCTACCATCCTGCATTAGCATTCCTCATAAGCTGCTAACTGAATAAACTTTCCCACCACAATGGGGAAAGTGAGTGTGTGGTGGAGCAAATTAAAATCAGTATTGAACAATACGGCTGTCGAGAATGCTAGATCTCTTAATTCTCTGCTGAGCGCAGCAGGCAGAAAGAACCCCCCACTGAAAACACGCTGCTGAAATATTCTCAGGCTCTTTGTTTCACATATAACCTGATATAACCTTCAGATTAAACATGGATGGAAATGTGATAATGTTTTCTGTTTTCTCAACTTTACCATTGGGATTTATCAACACGGGTTTTGTTTAATTCTTTTTTTTTTTTTACATTTACAGTCAAAACATAAAAAAATAAGTAACAATGAAGGTTGTACTTTGCTAAATAGCTCACCCTACAGGTGACCTCTGAACGGAAGCTGCAGCTGACCGATGGTTGCTCATAATAGCACAAAAGGTCAAAACCAAGGTCAAGCTGAAAATCACTTGTAAACTGCTTATCTGTCTAGTAGTTTCCCTCCGAATTCCCTCCATCCATCAAATGTTGTCGGGCAAATGGGATTATTCTAACTACATTTGATAATGGAAATGGAAATCCTGTCGGCCAGAAGGTTGTGGAGTCTCGCTGCAGTGTGCAGGCTCATTAAAACTTAAGCTGCGTTTCATTTGCTTCTTTCTGACAAACTTGACCTTCCCACTAATTGAAAAGGAGAGTTCTGGATTACTGCACTAAATTATCTTTTGCAGTCTTGATGCACTGGAGCAGAAACCATGCGCCACAGGACTGATTCGCAGTTGAAACTCCATACGTACAACAACAGCAACAAGTAAACGTGTGAGCCTCCTCTGAGGTCCAGTCTGTTTAACTAATCTCACATCGCCAAGGCTGAAATTTATTTTCTGACGTGATGTATGGCAGGCTTTATTAAGAAGTTCACAAACAAATAGATACGGTCACATCTGTTTATCGCTGAGGCTTCAAGGCATTCCTCATACCTTCCAACATTTTTTATCTCTCCCAACCAGAAACATCATCAATCTACATTTGGTTTAGGGCATTTTGTCTGGTGGACTACTTTGCAAAGAACTTCTGGAACTCTTTATAACTTGTTTTGATTTTATCTTTCTCAAAAGAAAAAAAAAAAATCAAACCTGGTTTTATTTCTGTGGTATTTTCTCGGCTCACTGACCTCCACGGTTGACATTTCCATAGCTCTCTCTCTCTCTAAGTGGGTGCCGAGCTGTGTGGGTCACAGTGGGCCCTGGCCTCTTTAAATGTTGCTGTGGGAACACACTCATTTATCCACTTGCTTGTTTGGACAAAATCCCGAGTTTTGCCAGCTTGTTGTGTGCCTTGGGTAATAATCCAAAATGTATTGCTTGGAAATATGCTTGTTAGATCAATCTAAAAAACTATTTTGGTTCTATTACGTGTGAAATGAAAACTAGAGAATAATCTCTCCGAAGCCTGAAGTTTTTAGGACAGGTTAAATTAATAGGTTCTCTTTTATTTTCTGCAAATTTACCTCTTTCAATCAGAAGTTTTTTAAGTCACGGACTTTCCATCTTTTAACTAAGCTAAAATGCATGACTCGGAAACTTTGATCCAAATACCAGCCTATGTGCAGGGCAGGCCCATCTCTGTAAATCTGCATAGGGCCAAAAAGATAATTTAAATTCAACACTTGGAGTTCATATGATTACATGTTTATTACAGAACAAAAATTGTAGAAAACTGTAAAAATGATTTTTATAATCATTGTTTACAGCTTGTGAAGCCAGTCTCAGAATATTTGAAAATTGCATAAGACCAATAAAAAGTTTTTTGGACACAGAAATGTGTTTTTATGATCAGCAGAATCAGGGAAGGCTGTTGACTTGACTGTCATTGACGACTTCCTAATAGAGGATAAGCCACTAAAGGTCATTGCTAAAGATCATGGCAGCATATCACTGGAAAGGTGGGAATGTCTTATTCTGTGTGTTTAATCACCAGATATTTCAGAAACATCTTCCCTGTGCTAAGAAGAAAAAGGACTGGACTCAGTGATCCTAACGCTATTTGTCCCTTGTTTTACACAATTGAATTAAATGGCTAATTCACGTTACAATGTCATATTCTTCAAGTTACATGGAAAAACCTTATTCCTGTCCATTATAGGTATTCTGTGTACGAAAGTTGGTCCTTAGTACTTGGATAACTGTGTTTCTTCCTTAAGACAGTGAAGAGTGTCGTTTGAGGCATCTCTCTTTGGTCCTCTCGCCTGTCAAGCCTTACCACCCCTCAATGAACACAGGTTTGCTTTGCTGGAAGGCAGTGTTGTTGGCAGTATTCCCAGTGAGGTAGCCATGGCCTGAATAAAGAATAGTCTTACAGGGAGTAAAGAAAAATAGAAGACTGCAGAGTATTAAGAAAAGAAGATTTGGATTTTCAACAGCTTGGATGCCAACTTGACTGTCAGTCCCTCTTTTTTTTTTTTTTTTTTTTTTTAAACATTCAGACTTTGCACAAGAGTGATGGTGTTCAAGTGGGATGCAACTTGTCCTAAGCCAGGCCATCATATTGTTCTCTGCGTTCTTTTTTTTTTAATGTCCCACTGCTTCAGAGAATATACTAGTGCATAATGTAATGCTTTTTTATTCACCATGACAAGCTGAAATAATTTATCGCCAATTCATTTTTAACTGCAGACTTACTTCATGATCAGACTGCATTTCTTTTGCTGGCAGGATAGTCAATCGATAAGCTTGCCTGACCCAAAACGACCCCTCCTAGTACCTATTTTTTCATTGCTCATGTTTGTATTTTGTAACGTTAGACTGGATGTTTTATGTCTAAAGTCAGAGCAATTTTAAATGAGGAAGAAATAAGAAGAATTCAAATTAATTTATTAAAATAAGCCTCTCTAATTAGGTCTGAGGAGTTCAGATGCATTGTCAGGCTTTGGCTGGAAATTATCATTTTTTATTGTTCTTTTTTTCATCCCACCTACAAGTTTAGTGTATTGCATTTACTTTTAGTGAACGTTTGAAACAATATGCAGAAAATAATTTTCATGGTTCTGCCTTAGAGTGGTAGAACGGCTCCGATGGGCATCTGGGAATATGAGTCTTGACAGGTTTGCCTATTGTATTTGCCAGAGGCAAACTCATCACCTGTCAGAGCTAAAATGACTTTGACTGGTATATTTCCCATGTTTGTATTCTTTGGATTCCTGATCCTGATGCAGAAAATGAACAATCTCCCAATGCGGCAGTCGCTGCAGACTGTACCCGAGTGCGGCCCTGTCACGACAACCCCTGCTTCTGCCATCTCTTCTCTGTTTGCTCCTCCTCTCTGTCTGTCTTCTGTGTGGGGTGCGAGGCATTGTGGTAGTAATTGCCTTCAAGACTGGCTCGGGTTCTGGAGCGAGAATCTTTCAGCTGTGATCTGTTAAGCCTATTACATACTTGTTGAGAGAAGACACACGATCCTGCTTGCGCGCGCGCATGTGTGTGTGTGTGTAAAAGCCAGAGTGTGAGAGCCAATTTGTGGCACTTGCTCTGGCATCCACAAATTCCCTCTGTGTTGAAATTTAGTTAAGCCTTTGTTCTGTAGATTATTAGCACTTCAAAACAAAAATAGCAATAAATTCAGACAGCTGTGACTCCTAAAACACACTGTTTGTAGCCAAATGAGCAAACCACTTTGCCCTGTTGTAAATTTGATTTATAAGGACACACTTTGATATTCATTTACAGCCCTACCTCAGACAGTACATGAACTGTAGTTTTCATGACTAAAATGTTCATTAAAAAGAACACATTTTGAGGTTTTGAATACTGTTCGTGTGACTTTATTTCAAAAGTAAATGTTTCCCTTTCTTAAACTTTAAGAATTAATCAACTCTTCCTATCATAAAGTTCACAGGTGACTGAGCAGCTAACATTCAGAATATCTTAAGTACAGAAAAATCTCTTCACAGGTGCAAAGATCAAGAGTCAGCTGAAACAAAGAACACATTGAAGCGTTAATTAAAGCGTTGCACTTGTTGTGGCACTTGTTGTGCAGAAATATTGGACATTTTGAGACAAATCAAAGTATTTAAACGTGTCCAGAATTGCAGATGAATGCTCTACTCAAAACATGGCCATAGTGTTAAAAGTTAAGGACTTCACAAAATCTAAAGTAACTTTACTCTGATATGGTTGTGATTGGATTGAAGCCAATCACAATATTGGCTTCAATCCAATAGATATTTAGATATATTTACACTGACACCATTGATTTGTACAAAAGCCACATGGAGTCCACAATAGTGAAATGAGTCCAATAGATATGCTCCATTAATAATAACATGAGATGGAAAATGTCAGATCTAAACTAATTAATTATAATTAGTTTAGATCTTTCCTGTGCACCTTATTGAATGGTAACTAAGATCCTCCCTGCTGCTCTTAATAATCAAGGCAGCTCAGAGATTTAGCATGCCTCTTGGCCACATCTACATGAAGCTGGAAAGTTGTTTTCACAAAGTATGCCTAAGCTTTCTCTTGTACCGTTGCTATAACAACACAGACATAAAGAAGCAGCTAGAAAATGAATGAACAGGTTAACAAATCTAGTGCGAGCCTAGTATACATATATCAGGCTCACACTAAGCACGAGAGTTTAGACTGCTACTGATGGTAATATTTATAGAAAGTGCCTCCATTGGCTTGCTGTGTTTTTTTACATGTAGGTGGTGCAGGTGGTGGTAACCATATGTGAAGGAGGCGCTGTTGTATGCACGCTTGGACCCATACGATTAAACAAGGAAGCCTGCAAAGTGTGGCATCTGTTGTTGCATTTGTGTAATTCAGTGTGGGAAATCTACAGCTACGGTTAAGCCTGCAGGTCATTTATTATGCATAAAGACAAGAAGCATGTTCAGACGCTTGAGTTGCAAATATGTTTGTGTAAATGTTTTCCCCTGGGGAAAAAAAAAAGTGAAATGAACTACTTTAAATTCTGTCCTCTACAGATATAAATTTTTTCCCCACTGGAACTGGCTTAGTCTGATTTTATCAACGCAGAACTTTGTAGTGATAATCACTGAAAGCTTTCAAAAAAATTTTTACAAAGCAAATTGGAACTGTTTGTAACAGACCAACACAAAAGTTGTGTATACCTGTGTAGAGGAAAGAAAATGATGCAAGGCTTCCTAGAATTTTTCAGACTTGAAAATCTGAAAAGCAAGGACAGTGAATATGGTCAGAGCTGATGGAGCTAGATATCGGGCGATTATGAAAGAAACCTCAATCTGCAAAGGGACTGAAACTGGGGCAAAGTGTCACGTTTTACCAAGACGTCCTTATACACACACCCAGCGCTACAGTGAGATCTGAGGAAAATGAGATCCGATTAAGACTTGAAAATTGCTGTTTGCATATCCTATTCATCCTATGTGAATGAGCTTAAGATGTTATTTAAAGGTAAATGGGGAAACAAAATAACTTTTAATTTGTTGCAAACCTTGGGACACTTTTACTATGTGCAAGGAAGCAGGCATGTAATACCACAATAAATGGATTTCTTTTATTGGTGTGGTAAGGGAATAACCTGATAACAAATAAGTTATGTTAGGCTCTGATATTTATGCAAGCAGGAGACCAAGAGTGGGATGGGGGAATTAGAGTTTACCACAGGGATGGACTTCAGACTCCCTGTTTATAGAGCTTATTGTAAGCTGTGCTGATGTGCATGTAAAATGACAAATGCCTCTAAATAAAAGGCTTGGCTCTCTGTAGCACATGGCGTACACCACAGCTGGAATGACGATCCATAAAGGACTAGTTGTCTAGTCCTTTACGTGTCACAAGATGATCGGCCTTTGTTCCCCCTTTTGCTTGAATCTGATCAGATAGATGGTTGTGTCGGCTCCAATCAAGTCCTGATCAAACAGTTTCTTACATCTGAATTCAGATTACCTTCCAATCTGTGGATCAAAGGTTCCAGCCAGAGCCAGGATCATGCAGCAGCAGAAGGTGAAAAAAACCCCCCAAAGCCTTGAACCGTCGCAGATTTTCAATTCGAACTGATTACTCCCACGAAGACGGACTTTATAGTGTTCATTTGCAATCCCTTATTAGAGGAATTCCTGCCTCACCATCTAATGGACAACTCCTCGTTATTTGATTTTTTTCTTCTTTTTTTTTTTTTTTGCAAAGAAACATCACGTAAAGTTGCAGTCTGCCCATTGACATGTGATGTCTTGAATCCAGCTATGATCCCTGTGATTATTCAAGCTTTGCTGCGCCTCTTTCACCTTTCCCACTTCAACGACACATGGAAATTATTCATCAACTCCTTAATGGCCCGTGTCTTCTCTCAAATCCGCACTCGTTGACTGTGCAGCCATAGAAATTCATTCTGGTGTTTTGCTGTAGGTGAGCAAAAATTCATTCTCACCCTCGCCTCGACTTCGACACGAAGAAATAATTTCATTCTCAATGTTTTTCAGAGGTCTGCAAGGTTTTGGTGTGTTCTGAGAAATTTGACTCTTTTGCAGCATGTGTCTGGCTTCTACTGCAATGTTATGTTGACAACTTGTGCGGTAACCGTAGTGCCACATGTGCTGCTGGGAACCTTTAACCCTGTACTCGGGTGCAAAAATATTTTTTACTGGCTATTTGCCAGAGAATTTCTGCAACATTTTAGCATAGAGAGTCACTTTCATGGAACATACTGCAAAATATATAAAAAAAATAAACAATGTAATGCAGAAATGTAGTTCGAATGTGAAAACAAGTGCTCTGTTTGCAGTACAGGTGGGGCAACGTAAGTTAGTTATCTATTTTAAAAAGAAAAACTCAATTTACCTTTACCCTAACTCTCCTTAAATTACATGGGCTTTTTTCAACTAAATAAACATCAAATACCTCCAATTACAACTCATGTATTTCAAAGTCGTGCCATCCTGACCAGTCTCAGTGGAACCACTGAGACTGGTCAGTATATATA
>CAEFZX010030168.1:0-46552 GCA_903066825.1 Alfaro cultratus | reverse complement strand
AAAGGAGGGGAGGGCCCCCAACTACGCTAAAGCTGTTTCTGTCCATTTTGTGCGCATTCCTCCTCGGTACTTTTTTTTTTTTTCGTCTATGTTGGGGCAAGCGAATATATTCAATATCACAACGACAATGTCCGTGATACAGAGCAGTCGAACTAACTGAGATATATTGTCCTCATAGTTTATATCCTATTGATTACTCAGTGATTATTTAGCTTACCGATTATTATTGCATCTCTTCAAAGCTCCTCTTGAAGAGAACTAGTTTCTCTTCTAAACTCACTCAGTCTTTCTCTGATGCTCATCTCTCGCTCCTCTCCTGACACTCGTTGTTTCGAGCCGATCTTCTTCCAAGCGGTGCGGGACAGCTGCTCGGCCAGGCTCTCCTTTGGCTTGATCAGGGGGACAGGCAAACCACGCTCCTTCATGTCCTTCGTCGCCTCTGCCGCTGTCTGGTAAAGCCGTGTTTCCCCCTCATAAAACACTCGTAGTTTAGCGGGGAAAGGAGATTGGAATCGGATCTTTCTCTGCTTCAGGACCCGTTTAGCCTCCGAGTATTCTTTACGTTTCTGCAGCACTGTGGGTGGATAATCATGATCAAAATATATCTGTTTGCAGTGTAGAAGCACTCCTTTCTTTCCCCATGCTTTCCATAAAATCTCTTCCTTGGTTCTGCTGCGGAGAAACTTAACAACAATGGATCTTGGCCTGTTGTTTCTGTCCACAGCGGGTGGCGGAGCCAGCGCTCGGTATGTCCTCTCAATGTCCAATTCCTTACTTGGTTCGATCATGGGGATGACTGCTGACTTGACAGTTGTCCAAAAGATGACCTTTGACACCTTGCACAAGAGGGCAAGACACAAAAGGTCATTGCTAAAGAAGCTGGCCGTGCACAGAGCTCTGTATCCAAGCACATTCATAGAGAGGTGAAGTGAAGGAAAAGATGTGGTAGAAAAAAATTGTGCAAGCAATTGAGATAACCGCATCCTGAAAATTGTGAAACAAAACCCATTTAAAAATGAGGGAAGATTCAGAGAGTGCACTGCAACTGGAGTCGGTGCTTCAAGAAACACCACACACAAATGTATGCAGGACATAGGTTTCAGTGAGTGGCTTGAACACTCCTGAACAAGAGACGGCGTTGGAAGCATCTTCCAACGCATCTTGCCTCAGCTAAAGACAAAAAGGACTCTGGACTGCTGCTGACTGGTCCAAAGTTATGTTCTCTGATGAAAGTAAATTTTGCATTTCCTTTGGAAATCAAGGTCCCAGAGTCTGGAGGAAGAGAAGAGAGGCACAGAATCCATGTTGCTTGAGGTCCAGTTAAAGTTTCCACAGTCAGTGATGGTTTGGGTGCCATGTAATCTGCTGGTGTTGGTCCACTGTGTTTTCTGAGGTCCAAGGTCAACACAGCTGTCTACCAGGAAGTTTTAGAGCACTTCATGCTTCCTGCTGCTGTCCAACTTTATGGAGATGCATTCATTTTCCAACAGGATTTAGTAATTGCACCCAGTGCCAAAGCACCTGTACCTGGTTTAAGGACTATGGTATTCCTGTTCTTAATTGACCAGCAAACTTGCCTGACATTATCTCCATAGAAAATCTCTGGTGTATTGTGAAAAGGAAGATGGGATACACCAGACCCAACAATTCAGAAGATCTGAAGGTCACCATCAGAGCAACCTGGACTCTCATAGCACCTGAGCAGTGCCACAGACTGATGGAATCCATGCCACACTGCATTGCTGCAGTAATCTGGGCAAAAGGAGCCCCAACTAAGTACTAAGTGCTGTACATGCTTTTCATGTTCATACTTTTCAGTGAGCCAACATTTCTAAAAATCCTTTTTTTTGTATTGGTCTTAAGTAATATTCAAATTTTCTGAAATACAGAATTTGGGGTTTTGATTAGTTGAGTACTAATAAATGAATATAATGTACAAGTCTCACTTTTTGAATGGAATTACTGATTTAAATATTTTTTTTATGATATCCAAATTTTTTGACCAGCATGGTATCTGTCTTTAAATATGAAATAAATACAGAACTAGATCTAACAAAGTCTGCTTATAGGCAAATGCTGTAGCTCCGTTCCAATATATTTTGGAACTATATTAAAACAATTTTAGAAAATATTTTAAGAATACAAGTTCACAAACTTTTTCATCATGGGAAAAGCTGAGGTTGTTATAGTTAACAGTCCTAATCATTCTTCTGCATGAAAATCTCCTTTGCTTGACTTACGCTTGGAATGGAAAGTATTCAGATCCATTTGAATTTTTCATTGTTTCATTGCAGCCATTTGCTACAATCAAAAAAGTTCATTTTTTTTCATGACTGTACATTCAGCATCCCATCTTGACATAAAAAAAACCAAAACAGAAATGTAGAATTTTTTGCACAGTTATTTAAAAAAGAAAAACTCAAATATCACATGCTCCTTCAGACCCTTTGCACAGTATTGAGTAGAAACAGCCTTTTGAGCTAGTACAGCCATGAGTCTTCTTGGTAACAATGCAACAAGTTTTTCACACCTCGGTTTTGTTGGCTCTAGTGGTCTTTATTTGATAGTGAATTGACAGAAAAGTTTGTAATGAGAGAAGGGGGAAGACATGCGGCAAAGGTCACTTGGTCGGGAATCGAACCTGCAACAGCCACATCAAGGTATAAGGACATTTTTTAAGGCCATTGTGCTCTTATGAACCTTAAGTGCTGCAGAAATTCTTTTGTAACCATGGCTAGATCTATACCTTGCCACAGTTCTGTCTCTGAGCTCCTTGGGCAGTTCCTTCAACCTCATGATTCTCATTTGCTCTGACATGCTTTTATACATTCTGAACTAGTGACACTTTTGCAGGTTAGCTATGTTTTGCAGTTTGTGCTGTTTAAAGAAATGCACTCCTGTACAAAAGTTGTTTTTTGAACAAGTTCTTTTGACTCCAACGAGCTTCTGCGGTTCGTTAGACATAGGGTTGGGTACCTTTGACACTTGAATTGATTCGGTACCAATATCCGGTACCTGGGAATCGGTGTTGGTACATAACGGTACCAATTTTTGGTACTTTTGTGTGTGTTGTTTTTTAATAATAAACTATTTAACATATTTATTTCTAAATATAACAAATATATCAAGACAACATCCAACTCTTCACATGGTAATGTCACAACTGTTTGACAAATCTCTTTAAAGTGAAAACTCTTCAGAGCAACCCCATGTACTCCTATTTGTCATTTCCCCTCACTTGCATCGTAAATGTTGCTGTCACCATCACCAAATGTATTAAACATTTGTTCGTCCATGTTGCTGGCTACAGATGAAGAGTCGCTGACAGATGCAGGCCTGCTACTGGAGGCTAATTGGAGTTGTAGGTCTGAGGCTGTCGAAAATTGTGCACTCTTCAGCCTTGAGAAAAATCTTGTGCTTAACCAGGTGCTTTCTCAAACGAGACATGTTTCTACCGCTGGCCTTGTACTTTGTGTTGCAAATATTGCAACGAGCACAATTTGCATTGCATTTTGAAAAGTGTAGCCATACCTTTGAGTATTTTCTACCGGTCATGCTTTCTTTGTTTACTGAACTAGCGGCTGCTGACATCATTACACTCTTGTGTGTGCTATGCTGCATTCAGGACAAGCATAGAAAATCCCCCACTCTTTCTCCATACTGTCACAATGTTGCATTTAGGTAACGAAACATGGCACAGTCATGGTACTTTGGTTCTCTCAAAGTATCGATTTTTCATCCATGAGTATCAATACATTAAATCCTATTTTGAGTTTATGTCAAATCCACATGAGTTAAAGGACAGCTATCACACATGGCATTTTTACCCAGTTAAAATAAATATTTATTTATATTATTTGCACTTCTGTTAAATTCAAATTCAATTAGCAGCTCCTTAATCCCTCCGCCCCTGCCCACGGTCTAATATTGACTGAGGATTCTCAGTGCCTCTTCCTCCATATTGTCCAAGGTAAGGAGCAGGGGGTTGGAACTGCACCCTCTAACTATCAGATTAATGGCAAAAATACATATATTTTTCAACATACACTTGTTTGTGAATAAAATCGTAGGTCTGATGTTGAAGTTAGAAAAATCACTTTTATTTACTTTTGTAATTGCCGTATTTTCTGTACATAATTTTGTACTTGTGCTTGCAAGAGTGGAAAAAACTTTCCTCGCCCCCAAACACAGAAAAGATTCAACTACAGAGAAAACTTCTGACTTAAATTTTATCAGGCTGCTTTTATCAAGTTTTATTTGAGAATACGGGGAATTGATAGCCGTCTGCTCCTACAATCAGACCTGGGTGGAGGGTGGTGGCAGGGAGGAAGAATTCCATAGGAGTGGTGGGAGGTGCGGGGAGGGTTGAGTAATACTGGAAAATAATACGGGACCACTTCAGGAAAAAGAGATAAAATATTAGATTCTTGATTAATATGGATTGTTGCATGGGGTATTAAGATTGTTATGTGTGCTCTTTTTTAACTTTGAGCCCCTGCCCCTCCAAAGGTCTCTTTATGGCCCTGCTGCTTGACTGTAAGTAGACAAAGCATTTGATATGGCACAGTTTGACGCTGCAAAAATAATAATAAAAATTGTCATAATAAAAAAATAATAAAACTGCAAGGCGAGCATGACATCTCCACAGTGTGAACCACTGGTCCACTAAAACACCGGCCAACCGGGAATACATACATAAACTTTATCAGTGCAGACACAGAGTCACTGCTGGTCAGCTTATGTGAATTGTAAACTCACACGCCGCACATAATTCTTTGTTCACAAAGATACAATGGAGAGAAAAAGTATTTTGTCAGCCACCAATTGTGCAAGTTATTCATATCATCGGTAGACTTCAACTATGAGAGACAAAATGAGAAAACATATCTAGAAAATTACATTGTCCAATTTTTTTAAAGAATTTATTTGCAAATTATGGTGTAAAATAAGTTACAAAAGTTCATCTCAATACTTTATATATCATTTGTTTGCAATGACAGAGGTCAAAATAATAACTTATTCTGCAAGTCTTTACAAGGTTTGCACACACTGTTACTTGTATGTTGGCCCATTCCTCCATATAGATCTCCTCTATAGCAGTGATGTTTTGGGGCTGTCACTGGGCAACATGGACTTTTAATTCCCTTCAAAGGTTTTCTATAGGGTTGAGATCTGGAGACTGGCGAGACCACTCCAGGACCTTGAAATGCTTATTACAAAGACATTCCTTTGTTGCCCTGGTGGTGTGTTTGGGATCATTGCCATGCTGAAAGACCCAGCCATGTTTCATCTTCAATTCCTTTGCTGATGGGACACTCAAAATCCCAAGTTACATGGCCCCATTCATTCTTTCATGTACACTGATGTTGCCTCCCCCATGCTTTGTAATTATGGTGTTCTTAGGATGCAACTCAGCATTCACTCTCCGGGTTGTGTTTCTACCAAACAGTTCTACTTTGGTTTCATCTGACCACATGACATTCTCCCGATGCTCTTCTGGAACATCCAAATGCTCTCTAGTAAACTTTTGACGGGCCCTGATATGAAATGGCTTAATATATATATGTGAATATATATCATATATATTCACACCAACAATCAATTTTCCTCTATAAATTACAACTGTACCTAAAAGTTTGTGCCCAGCGTTACACCTCAGGTTCTTCCCTGAACACACCCACACTCAACTATTAGTGGTCAACCCAAAGCGCCTCGTGAACCACCTGATGGTTAACACCTCTAATTGAATAAAGATGGTGTGGTTCTGGTGGGTTGGTCTCTCCAATACTGGACCCAGTTCAACTCACAGGGAATCTAAATCGGCTTACAAACAGTCATCAGCAAAGGCTAGAAGACCTTGGTGATCCCTGAAAACTTGTTCCCTCCTGATTCTCCCACTCAAAATGACATCCAGCAGCGCCAGTGCATTCATTGCACAGCATTTAGATATTTACAGCAACCAGTGTGAATACTTCACACCTTGTCACAATTGTGTAGGATTCATGCAAAAAAAATTCTGATTTGTAAAACTGAAAGAAATAAAACTATTGTAGGTCTCATCCTGTGGTCATTGGGGAGAAGAATGCAAAGATGGATGGATGGATGGATGGATGGATGGATGGATGGATTGAATTGAATTTGACTAGGGTACTGTTTCTGCTGTGTACATAATCTGATTTGGGCCTCTATCACAGACTGAATAGGACATCTTAGTTACCTCTTTGGTATTAATAATGTCCTTTTTTTTTCTTTTTCTCTATACACCAAAGAGCCCAGCTGACCATGTGTTTGAGAGCCATCATTAAGCACGACTTCCCAGGACGCTGGACCGCCATTGTAGACAAACTCAGCATGTACCTGCAGTCTCAGAACAGCGGCACCTGGTACGGCAGCCTGCTGGCTCTCTACCAGCTTGTCAAAACATACGAGTGAGTAACCTGATTAAAATCAGTCAGTTTCCCCTAAACCCAGATCTCTTAAGGACAGCATAGGTCGTTAGGACTACATCATAGGTCATTAGCACTTTGCAAATCTCAAAGATTCCCACTGTGCTCTCTGAGAGCTCCTGTCTTGGCCTAATAATCTCTCCAGGAAGTTCTGGTTTCAGAGTGTTTCATTCAGTTGCTAAGAGCAACTCTGAGCAAGTAGATGACAGAAATGTCCATCTTAGTGAAAAGGTGTAGTTGACCCCGTTGCTATGTGTGATGCTGTCTTCTATAGACTTGGATTGCTGCTTCTTCTTCTTCTACTACTACTTGTTTAAAAGGGGTTGGCAAACAACTAAATGCTGAATGGAGCATTATCACCACCAACTAAAAGGGTGGACCAAATACTCCACCAAATACTGTGTTTGATCACACTTTATTTACTCCGTCATTATTTAGATTTGTTGTGGGTTCTCGTCATCTATTTGATATCAGTGTGGATGCTCTGCTGTCGATCACTGCGATTGTCAACCATTTGAATTGGTCAGCTTGGAAACAAAGTTACAAAGTGCAAAAATTTTTTTAATACTATCAGTTTTACCAATGTCAAAGATTATTTTGACATGAGCTGATATTGTCTACTTGGTACTGGGAGTGCTGGGGCTGGTCTGTGGAAAAGACACCTTGAAGGTGTGAACAAATTGCGCCAACAGGTCATGAGCCAATTATTGTACATGGTTAGAAATGCTGATCAGGTCATTTCCATTGTAAAGAATGTAGTTCAGTTTGAAACCTGAGCATTAAACTAACATTAACTTTTCATCACAATGTCCATTCATTCCTTCATTTAGTATTCAACAATAAATAATGCCCATTGAGGACTGAATTCAATGTGAGTCCGGGAAGTTTATCTCATGCATTTTTCATTTTCAACACCCACTGGTGGCTTTAAAGAATCTTTACTATGAGGTTCTATATAGGTTTATTGGATCACCTCATTACAGCCAGTATTCCCATAAACTACAACACAGATGCTTTTTAATCCAAGACTGGAATCAAAAAATCTGCCTGGGCTGCCAACCATCCATCTACTTAATGCTCATGGTGATTTTGTCATTCACCATTCATTCATTAAACAGGAAAACTATTCCAACAGTGCCTCGGCCCTTGAGGTGACTTCTACATGTCTCGCCATCTGTCAGGTATTCTGAGGGAACGTGAATGAGGAGGGATTATGTTAGGGATGCTCTGATCAGGTTTTTTGCTGCCGATTCCAATACCGATCACCCATGAGGGCCGATCACTATCGGTCACCGATCATTGCCGATCACATGCATTGTCTGATAATTTTTCACTTTAGGTATAAATGCTACTATGTGATTTGACAAAATTAAAAATGATCTGGTAATAAATTCACATAATTCAGACATAAAACATGCAAAATTCTTGCAGGCACAATACAACAGCTATTCTGTCAAAAGGACTGAAAAACGTGCAATCAGTAAAATCATTTTTAACAGTAAGGTTCTCTGCACCCTAAATTATACATGAGTCAAATTTCACAACACTACATATATCAAATAATGTCAAGAAAAAAAACATTCATTCAAAGTCAAATGCAGGTTGCATCAAAATAAACAATCCTGAGTTACTGAATCAAAACTTCCTGAGAACATGGCTAGCTGATTAATGCTGGTTCTGATTGGTTGTTTCTGACTGAGCGGAGTAATTCTACAGAACACAGGGAGGAGGCAGAGGAGATTTTTTTTTTCAGACATTATCTGTCTTATGTTAGGACAGCAAAAGTTTTAATACATATGTAAAATCTTTTTTTGTTTAAGTTACATTCTGAAGCTTTAAGCAGATGTTTGGTGTGAGAGTTCACTGCCAGGCGGAGCAGAAATGGCACTACATCTGTGAAATATTACTAGCAGTATCGTGCAGCGGAAAGAGCAGATTGCGGTCTTACACCAGCAGCTCGAAGACGTAAATTATTTTTTGGGTTATTTGTTTAACTTCCTGATCGTCATGCTCTTCCGGGTGAGTGTTGGTAGTTGTGCGCTGCTTTACCCCCTGCCTGGCTGATGTGGATGTTTATTTTCCTGCAGCGAGCCTCAGTATAGACAAACTCTGTCAAGTTTTTGTTTTTTAAATGCCATATTAAATTTGTCGCATTGATGCATTTTGATGTGCTTCAACCCAGAGGCAATTTTCCACTTCAACACGCAAACATCCCCATTCACTCTCAGAGCGTTATAATTGTACACGGCATTGATTAGGATTTGTTGCCACGCACTTGAAGGAAAGAGGGGATAAGCTGCACAGGCAGGCTGCAAAGTGAGATACAGGTGATCGGTTTGTGTGATTGGCAACAAGAGACCATGATCGGCAATCACTGATCATACACTTTTTCAAGGAAATCGGCTGATTATGATCGGTGGCCGATCGATCGGCACACCTCTAGATTATGTAGCATCATTGTGTACGTATCAGAAGGATCTTACATATGGACATAGTTTGTGCAGCTCAACAACCTTGTCTGAGCTGAGGTCAGCCAAGGTTGTCCAGCTTTATCTATCACAGCACAGCTCCCCATTGCCCCAGACAGGGATGGAGCCGCATCTGCCCTTGGCCATGGGAAAGCAGGGTAACCATTCTGAGATCTCTTGCGTGAGATGTCTCATGACTTCAGGAGACCCTTATATTTCTCTCAATCTCCTTGAGGCCATGTGTTATTGATGCTTCAGGAGCAGAATTGTTAGGAGTTAATCAATCAAACATCTCTGAACATTCATGATCTAATAAAGTTAGGTGATGGGGTAAAATCAGTTCATCAAAACATTTTAAGATTAACTTGAGGCAATAACTTAATAAAAATAAATTGCCTGTTAGTAAAATGTTTTAAAAGCATGGCGATAGTGAATAATAAACTATGTAAGACCTGTAATAAAGTGACTGCCTTTATTTGATGGGAAGTAGCAGTTCCAGCAGGTGCCACCGCTGCCACTGAATCAGATTTCAGAAGGAGTCTGAGTTTAACTGATGTCTCTTCTGTACATGTGGGCTTCAGGTACAGGAAGGCAGATGAGAGGGAGCCGCTACTGGCAGCCATGCAGATTTTTCTGCCTAGGATTCAACAGCTCATCAGCCAGCTGCTTTCTGATGCGACCATTTTTTCTGTCCTCATCCAGAAGCAGGTCCTCAAGATCTTCCATGCTCTTGTCCAGGTAGGATTGTGTTGGTTTGTTTGTTCATTCCATTGACATGGTCCACCTCAGAGCTCGTGCTGTTTCCAACATTACTTAGGATGTTTTTACACCTGATAGTCCGGTAGACTCAATTTGATTGGGGATCAGATTTGCAACATTTGTTACATTTTCAGGACTCTAGTTTGCATTCACACTACATTGTGTCAAACGACTCAAACTAACTGAAAAACCTGTTCCCCCCGCTGCCTGTGGTGGCACTGCACCAAGAACTACTGAAGGAATCGACACAAACACCTGTGAAGAAGACATAGAGCGGAGGCCCTTTTTGGTAGGACTCCACAACATGTTGAGGGTTGCTCCTGGGTCTAGTGTTAAGAGTAGCATCTTGTTCATCATACGAAGGAAACTTGTCCTTCGCATCTCCTGAACTTCCACTTGTCCTTAGCATGTCACGGATTTTTAATGTATTGATGGCGAAATCTTTTTACCTTAGTGCGGTACTGTGCAACGATAAGTGCGTCCATTTTCACACTTCAAACTTGAAGAAGTGTATGCTTGCAAGTAGCTGCGATATATTTTCTTCTGACCATATTTGTATGAGGGCTTTTATCATACAAATATGATAAAATCACTCCATGTCTGACCACGAGTCATATTTTCCGCAAATGGTAAAAACGCTAGTTTGTTATGGTTGTAAAAAAAAAATGATTTTAGTTTATTTTAACAAGATTTTTTTAACAGTAATTTGTGAAAAATAATCAGATATTTTCAGTGGGATTAAACTGCAATGTCTTCTAGTAACTTATAGCAATGAATAATCTTTGATACAGCAGAAAATTTGGATTTCGTAATGAGGTACCAGTATTAACCTTGATGCTGTCCCACAGTACTCGCTGCCCCTTCAGCTGATCAACCACACTGTGATGACGCAGTGGATGGAAATTCTGCGATCCATTGTGGACAGAGACGTACCTGCAGTAAGACAAAGATAGAAGTTTAAGCTATCTCTTTAAATTGTAAATTATACAGAAATTTATATTGGTGATACTTGACAAAATCACAGTAAATCTTCTGCGGTTGCAATGGAACAATGTTAAAAGTTAGTGTTACAGGAAAACCATGTTGTATTAAAGTAAGAACTCAAATATCTATTTTATGTCAGTCACCTGTGCAAAACTCTGAAGCAATTTCTTTTGTTAATGGTGGGTTTTTTTGTAACGGTACAACAGGACATTTGATCATGATTCTCTTACAAAAATAATCTTATACATAAACAGTCTTCATTCATTTTTGCTAGCTACAGCAGCACAAACTCGTGCAATGAAGAGTTTTTAGGTCTTCCATCTTGAACTTACAGTGGGCTGTGTTTGTTAGGAGACTTTGGAAGTTGATGAGGATGACCGTCCAGAGCTGGCTTGGTGGAAGTGTAAGAAGTGGACGTTGCGCATCATCACTAGGCTGTTTGAGCGGTAAATCTCAGAGCAGAAAAGCAGAGTTAAAGTTCACACAAAGTATGAAACTGTCATCCTCACTTGTTTGATTTTAACCACAGGTATGGAAGCCCTGGCAATGTGACCAAGGAGTACCAGGAGTTTGCAGACTTTTTTCTGAAGACCTATGCAGTAGGCATACAACAGGTTAGCTTGTGTCACTGAGATGCTGTAACACTTAATAGACCCTTGAGATATTTTGTGCCACAAGGTTTTTCATTTTCTACAATTTTTGCTGTGTTAAATAAACCATAATGGTTTTGGTTTTCTCTTATCATGCAGGTCCTGCTGAAAGTGGTTGACCAGCACCGACGGGGTCATTATGTCACTGCTCGGGTTTTGCAACAGTGCTTCACCTACCTCAACCAGGGTCTTTCACATTCACTGACATGGAAACAGATGAAACCACACATGCAGGTACATGTACCTTAGAATTTTTTAATTACATAATAGAATATACTTTATTTATGTAAATATTAGTAAATACAAATATAACCATAAGCAATATTAATGTATTTTAAAAAAATATACATATGTGATATTGTAAATAATTTAAATATGATTAAGTATAAAATAAATAAATAAATTAAATAGTCACGAGAATGCACATGGGAATATATTAATCTATAAATAAATCTATAAATGAGTCTAGAGAAGACTTTGATTAACGACACTCAGAGTCAGGCATTTTATAATATGATAGCTTCAGGCAGGAATGATTTTCTGTGGCACTCTGCATTTTGGTGCTATCAGTCTCTGGTTGAAGTTGTTACTATGTCCGGCATGTGGTTGCTACAGGAGCACCAGTGGTATTGAAAGGATTCTGAAAACTGAAAATACTTTACAACTGATTGGCTAAGCCTCTGATACAGTCTGTATTGAATAACTGTTCTTGTTGTCAATGAGCTTACCTCATTGCACAGTAAGGTAATCCAAACCAGCTCTCCATTTTCAAGGGTCCAGACTTCCAGGCCTGGGGAACCCTCACAAACAGAAACTAGGATGTACCCCGCCTCTCTCCAGTCAGGTTGCCAGTCCATCACAGGGCAACACATAGACAGACAGGACAAAAAAGCTTGATTCTTGCATAGGTTATCTGTCTCATGCTACACTGTCACAACATAGTGACAGTTTCAACAAATATGTAAGAAAATATTTTTTATAAAAGTTACAAACTGCAGCTTTAATTATGAAGCTAACAGGTACAGGACATAGTTTAATTCAGCAGCAGAGAGAAGATATTAGACAAAACTTGAACTTACCAGTTATACTTCAATTCTGTCTTTTCCTAGAAACTGAGGCTGAGATAACTTTTCTGATGTAACACTTTTTTGACCAGGAGAAAGAGGATTTCATACCGTTATGGTCCCAGGAGCCCTTTAAATTGTGGATGGAAACCCAGGCTGAAATCTAATATTCCGCACTGGAGGGTGTAATTCCAGTAATCCAACAACAATTCTTGAAGTTGTCTTCAGCAAAAGCCCCAAAAAGTAATTGTACCGTGAACAGAATTTTGAAGATAATTCAAAATTCAAAACCTCAACCCTGGGAGGATTTGACTAAGCAAAACTCCGGTCTGGCTTGTTTCAAAGAACTGCAAGATACAGTTCAACACAATGTTGACCAACCAATGTTGACTAACATTGGGAGCAAACATTGTCCAAAAAATCTGCCAGGGAGCAAGCACTAGTACTTCCTCTGCTCACTCTTATATACGACTTGTAGTATAAGGTTTGGCGTACATGACTTCTCTGTTCAAGCGTTGATATTCACATACTGAGGGTAGTGACCTGTAATTATGCCTTCCTTTACTAGAACCAAACCTATTCTTCTGCTGTTGGTAATCCATGTTTGCTCATTCTGGATTTCCCCCAGCTGTTTTTATGACTTCAATATTCCCCTCTCAGTCACATTGCCTTTTCTCAACCTCTTTGCTTCACTATCCCTATCATAATACTTATAGACACATTGCAAGTTGATGTCACATATGCAAGATCCCGCCATCCAGCTCCCTGCTGGAGAGCAAACAATGGCTCGCCAACGATGAGTACCATTGGTTTTAGTTGTCAACATATCACATTAAATCTTAAATGGACACGTTATTTATGAAAGAAAAAGGGACTTGGTGCTTTGGTACTAATTGTCAACACTACAACAACTAGGTAACAAGGTCCAAAGTTAGAGTGGTGCATGTAGACTCTAAGCTAAAATGTGGCGGAACGTTATTTGCGGCCATCGTGTAGTTCCAGGGGCCCCTACATCAAACGCCATGTCTCCAGTAACGGCCCTCAGTGTTGCAACCTCCTGGGTATGTCCCATTAAACTAGGCTAATGTGATGCTAAGATTGAAGTAATTAAACATGGCAAAAACATGATTGATAACAATGAGTAAAAACATCTGATTCTTAATAATGCCGATCAAACATGATAAACACATTTCCAATTAAAAGAAAAAGAAGAAACAAATAAGTAAAGTGGCCCCTCTGAATTTGTTAATACTCATTTTAAGTAGATGCTGCTGTTTGTTTTGTAAAAATAAAACCCATTTCCATTAGTATTATTTCTCTTCTTTTATTTAATTCCAAATTATTTGTAAACAGTTAAGACTTCCTGTGTTAGGAATTTTTAAGATTTGTAATGTACTTCAAGTACATCTTTCCTGTTTTTTATCCCCATTATAAATAATAGCTCCAAGAATAACAAGTGTACCAAAATTATTTTCCAAATTTCATTATGATGAACAGAATTTGAAGCTTTTATTAATAAAAATGTAAATAAATAAAATTCCAGGGATTTTAAAACTTTTTTTGGTGTTAATGTTGTAATGAAAAATCTTTAGTAAAATCCTCTTACTGTGCAGGCAGATGATTCTGCTAAAAATTTAATTTCATGTCAAAATATAATTCATTTGGGTGGTGCTGAGGTGGCGCAGGGGTTAAGCAAAACCCACATATGGAGGCCTTAGTCCTCGACTTGGCTGTTGCAGGTTCGATGCCCAGCCTGGCAACCTTTGTTGCATGCTTTCTCCCTTCTCTCATTACCCACTTTCCTGTCAATTCACTATCAAATACAGGCCACCAGAGCCAATAAAAAAACAACAACAAAAAAACATATATATGTATATATAATTATTGGTATTTTAGAAGTGTTTTTTCAGTATCTTCCTGTCTAAATAAATTTACCCAATCCAACAGGGCTGGCCCAAGCCTCCGTGGGACCCTAAGCGAAATTTTGCTTTGGGGCCCTCTATTTTCTTATAATGTTGCTTGCTTCTATCAACAGTCAAGACAATTAGATTATTCACACACCTGCTATAAACTTATTGCATCTCTGACAGTGAATTTATGACGGACTTGGCCAAACTAGCGAACACTCAGACTGTTGGTGTGGACAGAGACACAAGTTGGATGTAAGTCTTGGGGAGACTCGCATATCAGCTGAGGACTCCAAAACTCACTAGCGGGATGGAATCAATCTTGGAGAAGTTGATAGTTTCGGTTCAGTGGAACGGCCACACTAATTTGGATAATTGGGAAGTGAGATGTATTGGTGAGACTTTAGGGGAGATTGAAATTTAAGATTTACCCAACCTAAAACATTCTGTATCTGAATTGGTTTTTCCCGTGTTACGTTGGAAGGGCTACATATTTCTAATCTCCTTGAAGATGTGTAAACATATCGCTCCTTCCCACCTCACCGTCTCCTGTTTTCCATGCAGTTGTGGAGCTGAGCGCTCCCATGGACGTGCCTTGATAATAACATCACATCAGACTTCTTTCGGGGTATTAAGTAACGTGGTTTCATGGCCCTGTGATGTCACCGTCTTCACTCATGTCTCTGTTTTGTCTTTTGTGTTGTTTGAATGTTGCTATGTTCCCAAATGTGTCCTTTCCTCTTTTAATTTCATCCACCTTTTATTATTTAGAAACAGTGGAGTACTCACTTTTAACCCAGAAAAGGAATTAGAACAAACTTAGAATCCAGAGAAACAACTTTAAACTGTGGATAACACTATTTAGACCAATACTATACTTTTTTAGATTATTCTAGTTTATCAGTATTTTTAGAAATTGTGGAATAATAAGAGTGAGCTAAACTCACTCTTTAGCTTATTTTTAGAAATTATGGAGTACCGGTACTTACTATTTAGACCAATATCATACTTTTTAGATTACTTTTAAAATTACTATGCAGAGAGACTCCTATTCTTGCAACCCAGAAAAGGAATTAGACCAGATGATACTTACCTATACTTATCTAGCCTGAACAGGAGTATCTAGTTTATGTACTTTGGATCAACATTATTAGAGTTTTCTTTTTTTATTTTCTTCTTGTTTTGCTCTTTCCTTTGGTTTATTTTGTTTGTGTTTCCTTTTAATTCATGTAAACCACTTTGAATTGCCTTGTTGCTGAAAACGTGCTATATAAATAAAATTACCTTACCTATCAGCAGTTCCACAAATCTTTTTGATAAACATTAACTTAAGAGATATGAAAGCATACCTTTATCTTGGCTTTTTTTTATATTTGTTCTCTTTCTTTTCTCTGTCCCTGAAGGTTAAGTCCTTTTTTGCTACATTGTTTTGCTAACTTATCTTCCACGGTGCTGTGGAGGTTTGGAAGTGTTCTGCACAATGAGTGGCAGCTCATGTTACTGGTGAAGCGTGACCTACCGCAGCCACCAGTGGGCCTCCATAAGCAATTTGTTTTTTAAATTTTTCTCTTTGTCCATAAAAATAATGTTTTCTACATACATTAACAAATATATATTATTGTAAAAACAAATTACAACTTTAAAATGAAATTGTGTGTTTTTGTTATTATAATGACATAGAAATCTTTACTAAAAAAAAAAAAACTCCTCTTAGGGGTCCCCTAAGTGGCTCCGGGGCCCTAATTGGCTGCTTAGTTCAGACATGACTTGGGCCGGCCCTACAATGCCAGGCCGCAGTACGGCATATGTACCAGTTCGAATTTTTCCAGAATTCTGTCACTCACCAATAGCTTTGTTCATTTCTTCAAAGATTCTCTGTTTAATCAAGGATGACTTGAGATTTTAAATCTATAAAAATAGAAGGCATATTTGTAGGTTTCCTTATACTTATCCATATTTTGATTATAAACAAAACACTTGCTATCTCTACTTTCTTTGAAAATAGTACAAAAAATTACTACATTTATTAGCTATAGATTAAACAATAATGACGTCAAACTTTTATAGTACATTTCAAGACTATTGGGACACCCCACAATAAAATCAGTCATTCCCATTCACACACATTCACACTCTGATGATAGTAATCTGCTGGATTGCAACAACAGCTTCAGCTTGACAGAAACTGGTTGAAGAAAATTAGATGTTGTTGTAACTCATAAATTTAGATTCTTCAGAGTGTTATTGAAGAACGTGATGGCTGTTGGCAGGAAAGATCTTGTGCTGCAGTCTGTACTGCACTGAATCTGAAGAAGCCTCTGAATGAAGATGCTCTGCCTTCCCAACACAGTTGTGTGAAGAGGATGGTCGGTGTTATTCATAATTTTCTTGGTCCTATTAAGAATCCTCCTTCATCACTATTTCAAGAGATTCCGCAGTCGTCCCCTGAACAGAACAAGCCTTCTTTATCAGGCTGTTGAGCCTGTGTGGGTCTCTTGCTCTGATGCTGCTACCCCAACAGATGACAGAAGAAGAGATGATACTCTCAACAACAGATTTACAGAAGATCTGCAGCATCTTGCTGCACTTGAAGGATCTTAGCTTCCTCAAAGAAGTCCAGTCTGCTCTGTCTCTTATAGATGCTTCACCGTTGTGTCTCCAGTCCAGTCTGTTGTCCAGATGAACAGTGAGGTATTTATATTCCTCAACCGCCTCCACTTCTTGTCCTATGATGGAAACAGGGTTTGATCTAATCATGTTACTTCTGAAATCAACAATCATCTTCTTTGTTTTTTTCACTTTTAAGATGAGATGATTGTTCTCAACAATACAAATGTTGCTTTGACATCCACTTTCACTTCAAGATTGTGACACTGGTCATAACCCCAAAATGAAAATCTCAAAATATTTTTAGAAGAGGTAAAAAAAATTTTAAGCATGGTTACGTTCTTCCTTGTAAGCTCCTGAGCCTTATTTTAATTTTGAAACAACACTATATGCACATATATCTTTTGATATATTGTATAGCTTCTCGCTTATAAATAAGCATGGCAGGCCAAATTGGAACCTCGTTGAGGTCATGGTTACTTGAAGTTTCCTTGTTTGTTGTGCTTTTGCAAGCCTTTTCTGTGCATTTAAAGAATATTTATATTAAACATGAAACATTATGTTCTAATTTTATTCCTATGATCACCACAAAAACGCTTCAGGCTCAGCATTTTTTTTGTTACTTTAAGACCCGGTTCTGAATGCAGCGTTTAGTAAGGATCCACAACAACCTTTATCTTTTTCAGACTATGTGCCAAGAGGTCATCTTCCCTCTAATGTGCTACAGAGATGAGGATGAGAGACTGTGGCAGGAAGACCCCTATGAGTACATTCGAATGAAGTTCAGTGAGTGTTCTAACATCTAGACTTGACTGTAAAAATATGATCCATTTAACACAGAGATAAAATATGTTAAAATCTGATCATTTTGTTCATTGAAACCTACCATTAAGGTCAACTGATGGCGTGTGATTATAGCATAATTTGGTTTCATCTCTGTATTTTTATTCAATTAGCATATACTATGAGTCTATTTAGAACGGCCTTTGGATGTTTAGATCTCAAAGGGCAAAAACAAAACAAGCATTTGTAATGGATAAAAATACTTCAATAAATGAATAAATAAGAGATTATTATAAAATGAAAAAAGTTTAAACCTCAGACAATAAATGTGTTTTTGTTAAACTTTCAGTTTGATTTGATCCTGCTGCTCTGCTGTCTCTAGATGATCTGGTTGTTTATTTCTTTATTGCAGACATCTATGACGACCATTCCCTTCCAGCAACTGCTGCACAGAGTCTCCTGTGTAAAGCTGCTCGCAAGAGAAAAGAGGTCAGGACGATTGTGTTCCTTTGGTGCAAATATTGCACAGTTCAGGTTGGCCTGGTAAAAGAAGTAACTCCCAAGACATTTTCAGTGAATTTTAGATGAAGCTGAAGAGGCAGTATTGAAAATGAAATTAAGTGCTGGAAAATAAAGATACATGATCAAAGAACACTTGGTTAAAGCTACAGTAAGTAACTTTTATGAAAATTTTTTTTTTTGTTTTTTTACATATTTGATAAACCGGTCACTCTGAGAGTATAGTGTAAAACAGATAATCTATAATAAAAAAATGAAGCTCCTTTGCCTTCTCCCATTGCTCCCAGTACTAACTGCAGAAATACACCACTCTGTCAGAAACGTCCGATTACGGCCAGTAGTTGTTTTTCTGCCATTGGTCCATTAAGCAGCATGTACACAGGATTGATTGTCAGCGTTAAGACCTTCCTCCTATCTCTGATTGGTTCTTTTTGACTGGCAGTTATGCATTTTTTCAGATTGCAACTGTAGCTAAGAGAGAAGGTGGAGCTTGACTTTTTTTTCCCATAAATTATTTCTCATACCATATTTTCCCCACATAGTGACAGTTTTAGCAAATATGTAAAAAATTATTTTTTGCTTAGATCTTTCTTAACCCTCTATTTGTCTGAGTTAGCAGGAGATGCATATTTTGCACAGCAAATTATTAGCCTGCCGATATTTGCATGCCCTGTTTTTCAGCTCAAAAGGTGTCATACAGATATGAATGTCACACTGGTAGCTCAGATTATATATGTCATTATCTAGAAAATTTTATATAACATATTACCACCCAATATTTTCATCTCGCAGGGCATTCATTCTGGAAAGGGACATTTGGAGGCCCCCGATGACCTTCAGGGCATGCAATTCTCAGCAGGCGTGCATTTCTCGGCATGACACTGTTTATGTGCCATGATGTGAGCTCAAAGTGCAACACTACAGTTAGCATACCAAAGGACTGTGCTAAAAATAATAATGGATAAGAGGCTTAAAATCGGATCACTCAAAAGAAAAGCTGCAGATACCGGCGGAAAGAAAACAATTCCAGGACTATTTATATGATCAGAGGAAGCTAAATCATAGCTGCTGAGTGTTGATGTGTTGTTCACTAACAATTTGTTCACCGTTCTATCCGGTGAGTGGTAGGACTCGTCTCAGTTAGTGAGAACTGTTCTTTGTTTTTTTATGACTTTTCTTGCTCATGATGCTCTGCTTACATGTCAACAACTATTGTTATTTTTATTTAATAGATAAATACAATTGATAGAAATGGGTTTATTATTTTTGTATTTAATGGTTAAGAAAAGGATTCTTTTGTTTGTTAAAGGAACTCAAGTCTATTTTTTTAATTGTAGTTCTAAATCACAAATAGCCCTATATATTATATTATTTATGCACATAACACTTGATAATAAAGAACAACTTCTTTTTTATTTCCATGTGTTTATCATCATTAGAAAACTCAAGACTCCACACTTTCAGAATCTGTGAATAACTCAAAATGCCCCAGTAGACCTGCTTATGACTTTGTGGTTGCTAAACGGCACCACTCTTTTAATTAGGATGAACAAAGAAAACAATACATGAGTTAAGAGACTAATATTTTAATTTCAGGTTGCATCATATATTAAGATGTGTTATCGTGGGGCAATTTCAGGTTAGATGGTCCGCGAGTTTTTGTTAAATGGGATATGGGTTAAATGGTCAGACTGAAAAGGTTTGAGAAACACTGATGTAATGTAAGGGGAATACTTTGCATTTCATTACAGTTGAACTATGAAATTACCCTCAGAAACTAATCAAAAGAGACATTTAAGTCAGAAATATGGTGGCCTTCCAACTTCTATTGTCTCAAATTAGTAATAATCAATCTGAGAAAAGTAAAACTTCACTCAGAAGCTGCATCCAAAGTGACACCTGTACAGCTCCAGGCTCCATATCTTCCTCAGCGTCTGTTCTTTTCAACCCTACTCTTCATTCTTACTACTTTCTGTTGTAGTTTGTTTTTTCTACACTTCCATCCTGAAGTGACTGTTTCTTTCTGGTTAGGTTCATGTTTATTTGAATCACAGATGCTCAGTTGTTGCTACAGCAAGTAAAAAAGAGGCAGAAACACAAAAACAAAAAAATATTACGGAATTATGCTTACCTGATATTTGAAATTGACAAATAACTGTCCATAAGCTCCAGTGCTTGACTAACCAAAGAGTCAAGCACTGCAAAGCCAGCAGTCAGTGATCATCTCTTTTCAAATCATCATATTAATATTGAATAAAAGTGGCTCAAGAATGTCGTCTTCAGGAACCCCAAGTCTAATCTGTCATAATTTAGCACGAATAATAGAAAACAAACTTCCGGGGATACTTTGTAGATGGAAGTCCTTCATTTGTTTATCTGAGAAAATCCACAATAAATTTAAACTTGTACATTTAACTCTCTTTTTTTTTTTAAAGTCATGTAAGTTGTATTCTACTTTGAAAAAAGAGCAGTTGAACTCAATCATGAAAAGTACAAAATTAAACTACATTTATTTCTATAATGAATGGATACAGACTTTGGGCCTAATCTGTAAATAAAGATGTCCAGAAAGGTTTGACTTTGCATGTTTTCAACATAACTTGAAGTTGATGGTTTCTGCTTGTCAGATTCTCCCTCAGATGATGGCGTTCTGCCACAAAATCCTGGCAGACCCCTCTACTGACCCCCGGAGTAAGGATGGAGCACTGCACTGCATTGGAGCTCTTGCTGAGCTCTTACTAAAGGTATATGGGAGTCCAGTTCTGTCACTCATTTAGTAATGAGTAAGTTCTGATATACATACTTGATGTATTGTGTGTTAAATCTCATCTCAAAGAAGAGAATATACAGGGAGCAGATGGAGTCAATGCTACAAAACTATGTGTTTCCACTGCTCAATTCTCCAATGGGTTACCTTCGAGCCAGGGTGAGTAACAGTCACATCCATTCACCCAGATTTATTTTTTTTTTGGATAAGCTGATCTTAGTCTTTCAAAAATACTGTGAGTGGATTATACAAACCTGGACTTTTATGCTGTGATCTACCAGTCATGTTGGGTGCTGCATTGCTTCAGCCCACTGTGTTTCCATAACGAGCTGGTACTTAGGAACGCAGTGGAGCTGGTCAGACAAGACCTGATAGACGACAAAGAGATGCCTGTTAAGGTGGAAGCAGCCATTGCTTTGCAGACACTTGTGAGCAACCAGGAGCAAGGTGCATTAACCAACATTTTGAATGTTATAAGTTTTATGGTTTAAGGAAAAAGCACAATCCTTACACTGCAACCTCTGCTCTGTGTATAGCCAAAATGTACATCAGGCCATGCATTCGCCAGGTGATGCAGGAACTTCTACATGTGGTCAGAGAGACGGAGAATGATGACCTTACCAACGTCATTCAGAAGATGATTTGTGAATACAACCAGGAGATGGCTGCTATAGCAGTGGACATGACACAAAACTTGGTAGGAATAAGCTCTGTAAGTGTGTTAGACATTGTCTAGCTTTACCAAACTCTTACTTCACTGCAAGTATTGTTTGAAGTGCATCTGACCTCTAGTTGGTGGAGAAGAACCATTCAATTTGAGTCAAATAATTTTTTTCCCACCATAATTCATTAAATAAAGCAAAACTAAGAACTCACAATTTATGGTGTACAAATGCATGAACCAATATTTGACACACTTTTTTTTAGTTCAGTTAAAATCATAAAAAGAGTCCATTTTAAAACATAAATGGGGAGAATGTGATTCCTTTATATTCTTATGGTTTCCCAATGACTACATTTTTCAAAAAACTGCAGCAGATTTTTCTGTGTTTATGAAAGAAGTAACATCGACTCTCTGAATCTATTTCACCTAATCACGTTGAGGTGCCATGACCGATGATTGAATCAGGATGTCGACTGATTGTTTTCCATGTTGTTTTATAGCCATGGCCTCTAGTTGTTCAACTCAAGCTAATTTGTCTGTGGAAGTAGCACACCTGATTGGGGCTCATAGACAGCTGTATTTACAAAAGCTGGAGCTAGCCAATCCATACCCTCCCATAATGTCACTGTGTCCTAATGGTGTTTCTCCTTTCACTGGAGCAGACTTAACAGTATCCAAAATCTAGATACTTACCAGATTTTTTCAAAAATGGTTGGCTACCTAATGGCGAGGCATTTTCTGTGTAGTTACTAATGATTAGATGTGTGTCCTAACCGTAATCCAATATTTGATGGCATCATACTAGTCTTCCTTTCTTAGTAAGTATCTGAACATTAATCTTCTTACCTTATAAAAAGTCTTTGTGTCACATCCACAAATACACAGATGGATACGAGTTCTTACAAATGATGGCTGCCTCCCTGTTGTCTTTTCTTATCATTAGGTATACGATAAAATGACAAATTTGTTTGCATGCTTGACTGTTTGTGGAGCTAACCGAGAAGCACCCGATGAACATTTTACATTGAAATTAAATACATAAAAACAATATTAGGCTACCAGCTATCTTGGTTTTTTGACGAGCTTCACAGAAGTTGACATCCGCATAAGTTGTCAACTCTGTCATGGCAGAGTGTGCCATTTTCTAAAGAGTGGCGTCACAATAGAGGGAGCTGAGCAGACACATGGGAGGAAAATTTTCTCTAATATGGTGCAAACATTACTTTGTGTTTCCTGCCACCAGGCGGAGATCTTTACCAGAGTTCTGCAGAGTGAAGAGTATGAGGAGAATGAGGACAAGACTGTGATGGCTCTGGGCATCCTTAGCACAATAGACACCATCCTTACTGTCATGGAGGACCACAAAGAGGTATCTCCCACATCCTCATACACCCAGTAAAAAAAAAACATAGTAAGCATAAACTGTTCATCTTTGACACTAAACATTTTTTATTCACCAAACACATTTTCTGCAGCATAATTTGTGTTTCCATTTTCAAATTTACTGTTGAACTAATGCCTCGCTCTCTTACATCAGAATCATAATTCCTTTTTTTGTCATTAAGCACAAAAAAGGAATTCTGCACTGCACAAAACAACAAAATTCAAAATGAGCATCTTCTTGGTAGTCATTCACTATTTAATCAGAAGCGGTAGAAATTAACTTGCACATCTGTGGTACCAGCTTCAGTCTTAAAGACAAAGTGACATCTGAAAGGAGTTCTGAGCAACACTAAGATGAGTCAGCTCAGATGGTTTGGGCATCTGGATTGCCGGGTGCTTCCTTTTGGAGGCTCCCAGGCATGCTTCATTAAAGGGAGACACGGAGTAAGAACCAGAACTCACTAGATGGTGCCTAGGGAGCTGTCAAAGCACCATCAGGACATCTGCTTCAGGACATGTGCAACTGCATGAATGATGTTTCATTGTAAATTATGTTTCTATTTTTAACTTTTGTTGTTAGGCATCTAGTTTCTTTATGCTTTTATGTCTTATTGTTAAATAAATAAACTTTGTTTTCCCCAATTTTTTTATTTCTCTTATTTGTTTATAATTGTAAGATATCTTTATTCTGTCCTGATTCTCAGATATAGGGAGGGAGGGAGGGAGGGAGGGACTGTTTGATTGATTGATTGATTGATTGATTGATTGATTGATTGATTGATTGATTGATTGATTGATTGATTGATTGATTGATTCTTCACATCAGGACTTCCACAATAGTCGACACTTTTCTCTGGCTTTAAAGCCAGACTGATTCCTGGTATTTCTGTTGTTTATTCTCAGGCTTTTAATTATTTTATGTCATTTACTTTTCTTTGGGATAAAGTATACTTCAATAAAAAAAAAATTCTGTCAATTAGCCTTCTCTCTGGGCTGGTTTAATATCTCGGGAAACACACTTTTATTCAGATTTGCCACTTAAATGTTACATACTTTTTTGACATAATTTATAAATAATTAAGACTTTAGCTGTTTTAATAAACTAAATCTGTTCAAAATAACACAACTGAATTGCCTGTATGCATGGTAATCTATGTATATAAAGCATTTGCATAATGCAATCTCAACACTGAAACTATTTCTTCTCTAGATCACTCAGCAGCTGGAGGGGATCTGTTTGCAGGTGATTGGCCTGGTGCTGCAGAAGCCCATCATAGGTATGGCAGGTGTGTGTTCACAGGAGGCGCAGTGTTCTTTATTCTTTTCTTAAGCACATAGATCCAGTTCAGCATCAGGTTTACTCTCTGTTGAAGTGGAAAAATATGAAACTATTATTAATATCATATTTGTGACAGTCCCACTACACTGAGTATTAAGCAGCAGATTTGTGAAAGTAGGCAGCAACAGTATTTATATAAACTTATTCAGAATTTGTCTCAAGTTGACGATAGTCTTAATCTCCTCCATGCTGGTTGATGCATAGTCTACTCATGATAAATGGACCTATGTTGTGCTTATCTAGATAACCTAGTCATATTCACTTTTCAAAATACTTTTATACACAAGCCACATTCACTCAGCCAATATCACACATTCAAGCACTTGTACACAGATCAGTAGGCAACTTGGAGTTAGTGGCTTGCCCAAATGTAACCAATTGGTAGAAGTGAACCTAGGACTCTGATGGCGATGTTACTCCTCCAACTAAACACTTTAAACAAATATTTTAACAGTCGAGTAATCTATTGATTATTCTTACGATTAATCGAGTAATTGGATGAAAAAAGATCAAATAAAACATTGACAAATTAACATAACAGCAGTGTTACATTATTTACATCAATTGGACTGATATGTTAATATCAGTCCAATTTTTCATATTTGAGTTTTCCTAACAATAACTTTTCTGTAGTTTAGGAAATTAACCTGTAACAATAATAGCTCACTTTCTAAGTCAACCTGAAGAAGAGTTATACAAAAATCTGAAATTATATTCAATTTAATAATAAAGAGGCATGCTCACAAATACACTTAATAAAAAAAAGTCTATACTCCAGGTTTTCGTTTATGTATTCATTTTCAGTCATTTTAATAGATGAACTCTCACCTTCAACTTCAACTTTCAACTTTATTGTCAATTCCTCTTACATGTCCAGACATACAAGGGAATCGAAATGACGTTTCTCGCCATCCCACGGTGATACAAGACTAACTAACTAACTAACTAACTAACTAACTAACTAACTAACTAACTAACTAACTAACTAACTAACTAACTAACTNATTAACTAAATAGATGTACAATAACTAGATATACAACTTAAAAAGTTATACAACTAAAATATATATAATATATAAATGTATAAAAGATATACAACTAAAAAGTGGCAGAAGTGCAGAGTTTGAGTACGATTGCCCAGCCATTTATAGCTTTTGTGTTCATGTTAATGACGGGATTTGACACCTTCGTTCGTCACACATAGAAACACATCTACCAGCTTTGTACGATGCGCTTTGCCTTTTGTTGAGCTTGGGATGATATGAAATGTATTTTCCTGTTTGTCCGTAAAGCTACGCATTTAAAGCACAGCCGACCGCCGTGTTCAGTCTACCCGCTCACCTGTATAAATACACCTGCAGCGCTTTTCCCCACCATTCACTCTGAACCGGCCACCAGGCAGCAGCTCCGGGAGGAGAAAAGCTGGCGTACTCCAAGCATCGCGCCAGTCTTTTTAAGGATGCTTATTGGGCCCCCGAAAAATAACAGAAACCCAGACATTATCATCAATCAATAAAATCTTCCCAGGCCGAACTTTAAAATTGGTTGTTATGCTGCTAACACTTAGCTTTTGTCAACAACTCATAGGTGGAAGAGACCGCTGCGCAACGCAAATAATATTCGAGGAATCATTTCAGCCCTAAAAGATTCACTTACTCAATATTCGATAGGTATATGTCTTTCTTTCTTCCAACAGTTTTTTTATGAGTCGTGTTGGCTGAGCCATCCATACCATTTTTTGTGTCACTAACATTTTCAGTTTACTTTGGGTCACTTATCCTCTTCCTTGGACATCGCCTAAACTCCCTCTCTGTAGCTCAGCTTTATTTAAGGCCCAAACTGCTTGTCTGCATCTTCACTGCGAATTATAAATTTTTGTGTTTCCTGTTCTTTGCAGAGTTCTATGAGGAAATCCTGTCTCTGGCCTTTGGCCTCACCTGTCAGACCATCTCCCCTCAGATGTGGCAACTGCTTGGTGTGCTGTACGAGGTCTTCCAGCACGATTGCTTTGACTACTTCACAGGTACTTGCTTATATACCTAACAGCACGGAACAGTTAGGAATGTATACTGCTTTCAAAATCCATTATAATTCCTTACAGGACAGTGATGTACTCCAAACCTTTAAACAAAAAGAATAAATAAAAAAATCTGAAATACTTTTAGAAGACTTGCTGACTTAACTGTTAAATTTCAGAAATAAGAGTTGAATTGATCCAAAAATTCTCATAAGAAAATGATTTCAATTTCAATTTGATTTTTTATTTAGATTAGATTAATTACAGAAAAATTCAGTTGTAAAGTTGAGCTATTTTGTTAATAAATTCTTGGACTTGGTTATAACAGCAGCCATCTACAAGAGTAATGTCATTGACATCACTATTTTTATTTCATTTTCAAAATAATTTGGTTACTTTTTTCTTTAAAAGTGTTAAACATTTTTGTTTTTTTATGGTTGAGCGATTTTATTTGTTTTGCAGATATGATGCCTCTTTTGCACAACTATGTTACTGTGGACACAGATATGCTCCTGTCCAACCCAAAGCACTTAGAGGTCATCTACAATATGTGCAAAAAGGTAAGACTGAAAAAAAGTTTTGCTGCTGTGCATTGTGAAGGTCCCTGCCTGATGACATTTAACATCTTCTCCATCCTAACATGCTGCAGGTGCTGACTCTGGATGCTGGTGATGATGCAGAGTGTCATGCTGCTAAACTTTTAGAGGTGATCATTCTGCAGTGCAGAGGCAGAGGCATTGAGCAGGTCAGAAGCAGCTTCATACCCATGTATTCATGTGGAGACATTTTAAAATTCCATTTTATGCTGCTCCTCATTCTTTAATTTTAGAAACCAGCATGCTTAAGAATTTTTAGATATATTTTATTTTCAGCTGTTCACCTGGACAAAAAAGTAGTCAGAAAAAACTCCCCGTTTCCACACCATCAGCACTTCCACCTACTTTTCTCTTGATGTTTAATAAAAGACCAAAGGTATGGTTAACATCCACGTTTGTGTATTTTCTGCTCTAGTGTATCCCTCTGTTTGTGGAGGCAGTGCTGGAACGTTTGATGCGGGGGGTGAAGTCCAGCGAGCTGAGGACCATGTGTCTGCAGGTGGTCATTGCTGCCCTGTACTACAACCCAGCTCTGCTCATTCAGACTCTGGACAACATGCACTTTCCTCACAGCCCACAGCCCATTACAGCCCACTTCATCAACCAGTGGATAAATGACACTGAATTCTTTCTGGGGTAAGAGTAGAATCAGCATGAAACCATCTCATCTTCTCCTGTATGTCCTTATTTAATAAGTGGTGTTCAATTCCTATTTTGGCCAGGTGAGGGCAGCAGAATACTACACTAATACATTTTTTAATTTTCAACAGCACACTACCTTGTGTAATAAGTTGAAAAGCAAATTTCATGTTCATTTAAATGTCTCTTTCCATTTGGGTTTATTATTTTTCACACACACAGATCTTTTGTATGCTTTTCAAACATTGGAAAGACATTTTACTCATTTTCCTTTTCAGTTGTGAACTGGCATGAATCTAGCTTACAACAGCTGGATTCATGCTCATAAAAAATTATCTGTACTTGTTCAAATACAGAGAACCCCAAAGCGCCTCACACTGCATTCAGTCATTGACCCATCAACATTCACATGTTGATGGTGGCAAGTTAGTGGAATGTAACCACTGCCCAAGGGCAGTCTTGACAGAAGTGAAACGGTCATCCATTGGGCTCTCTGACCACCACAACCAGGCAAGGCAGGTGAAATCTCTTGTTCAAGGACACACCAACAGAGATCGACATAGTCAAGGCTGTAACCGGCATAGAAACTCCTACGACCATTGACACCATTGCAGCATGACCAAAATTGTAATATGTGTTCTTTTTTTTTAAAAGAAAAGTTTCAAAGTTCTTTAGCTCTGCCACATTCTTACTTATTAAATGATGCAGACCTATAGGTGTGGATGGTGCTACAGAAATCAGCAGTCTGATTCATCTAATCAGACTGCCTTCTTCCATCTCTCCATGGCTCTGGTTTGGTTGGTGCTTTCATCATCAAACATTGTTCTCTTGTACTCCTCGAGGGGTGGATAAGTTTTAAGCTGCACAGACCTACATTTACTAGTGCTTTCTGTTCTGTCTTGTTCTGTTCTTTTAGCAGCTTTGGAGTTTTTTTGTAGGTTCTGGCAGGTGCAGACTGTGACTGTCCCCACTGGCTGCACTCGTTGACCTTTATCAAACCTACCCCAATATTTACTCTTTCTGATATTTCTCCTTCTTTCAGCTCTCACAGGCTTGCTATTTAATACCACTGCCATGCCAGTGACATGCCCCTAGATAGCCACACATACCCAACATTTATTGTTGAGCAGCCCAATTTGAAGTGCTTGCCCACTTCCCTCCTCAGATTCCATGACCGTAAGATGTGCATCATCGGTTTGACCATGTTGATGGAGCTCCCCAGCCGACCAGCAGCGCTGGAAAGAGTAGCTGGTCAGATCATACCTTCCATCCTGCTCCTTTTCCTGGGTCTCAAACACATGTATGCATCCCGTCTCATCAACAAGCCAGACCTGCTTGCCCATGCAGGGGCTCATGATGACGATCAAAATGGTAAAAAAAAAAAAAAAAAAAGGCATAGCTGAGACTAAGCTATCCATTAAACAGATGAAGAGCCATTTTCTTAAAACTTTTTTAATTTAAGTGCATGTTTCACTTGAGGATCCATGATGATGACTACAGTGAGTGATTCATTTTGTCTGTGAGCAGAAGAGATCCCCAGTGATGAAGATGATGTGAATGAAAGCCAAAATACCATACATCATCAGTCCAGCATGGCAGCAGGCCAGGGAGGTGACAATGACGATAATGATGATGAGGATGACTACTGGGATGAAGATGCTTTTGAGGGAACACCCCTCGAGGAATACAGCACGCCTCTGGACTATGACAACGGAGAGGACGAGTACCAGGTCTTCACCTCTGCCCTGCTAAGTAAGTTATGATTCATAAGTAAGTCATGTTTGTGTCTGAATAAGACACAAGCAAAGGGCCACATTTCCTTTTTTTCATAAAACAATCCCACCATCTTTTTTCCACTGTTCTGCAGTTTCTAATAAATAAAAATGGATCGTCTCCCCTGCCAGGGCATTTTTTAAAATAAATACCTAATCCAATCCCCTCATTTATATTTATATTGTATATATTTCTTACATTGTTTGCACTATTTTTGGAGTTGACTTTAATTTTATTGTACATGTGTACAGTGACAAACAACTATAAGTTCAAGAAGAAACATAACCAATCCCTAACACTGCTTTTGAAATATACTGTGGATCCCAGAGAAGGTTCCTGCAGTCAAAATGCAAACGGCTGTTTGCTTGTGTCTTACTTTATAGGTTTCTTAATCCATACCTCTGTACTGTCTACTGTTCAATCTACAAAAAATTCCACATGTGATTCTATATTATATTAAATTACATTGACATAACTGGACAGTTATTCAAACAGTTTTGAATATTTCATGTGTTATTTAGCCAACTCCTTTACCTGAATAACCCACAGGCAGTAGTGACTGCCTATGGGTTATTCAGGTAAAGATAGTGTAGATATTTATCTACTCTTTGGATAAATATCTAAGTATACCAGTGATTCTAAACTTGTTTTTCTCAGTAAATCCTAAAGTTTCTGAATACCACCATCCTCACTGGCAGTAATACAACATGAGTGTGTGTCTGTGTGGGGTGGGGGTGCATGTTTCAGGAATTCAGAACAGCAATGCTGCCTGGTACCAGTGTTTGATGGCTCCACTCAGTGACGATCAGAAAAAACAACTCCAGGAGATCTACAGCATCTCACAGCAGAGAAGGAGCACCGCTGCCAAGGGCCACTGGTGAGATAGCCAAAGCAGAGGTGGATTCAGAGAAGAGGAGAGCTTCAGACTTCCTGTTAAAAAACTTGCTCTGTTATGATCAGTGATTTCAATTTCTCTGCCACTATCAGGCCAGCAGCTTTCTGAAAGCCTCTCCTGGGCTTTGATTTCATTTATTTATTCCAAACAGGTTTTTCAAAACAAGACAAAAGCAATCAGTGGGACAGATTAAACATGTGCAATCATAATCAAGAACAAAATTACTTGTTTACCACTATTTTTCTGTTTGAAAAGGAGTATGAAGAAGTGAACACTTATTTAATCCTACCCTTACTCTCAATTCCTTAGCAACAGGATGTCAGAGTTCTTTTCTACTCTGTTGAGTTTGATCTTCCCATGAACGTTTGTGTTTTCAGAGTGCCGAGGAGACAGATGTCCTGCTGTATCAAAGGACTGGGTCAAAATAAAGAACAAAATAAAAAAAAGAAGAGTAAAGAGAAGCTGACCTGACTTGAACTTTGATTTCTGTTCAGTCTGCTGTTTAAGAACAGATCAACCCATATCAGGTGAGTGGGATTCAAACAAAACCAGATTGGATGAGGCTGGACTTGGGAGAGTTAAGGACCTGATGCACTGCTGTAATCTTCCTAGCGCCACAGGATTTCTGTTCTAACTGTATATGTGTGTGAGGACATTTATAAATCTAATTGTTTGTGACCAGCAGAATCCCTGCAGATATTTTGTATGTGTAGTCCCTTTGGTCTGTGGTGAAAGATCAGTCCTTGTGTCTACAGCATGAAGACATCTCACAATGTGTCTTTACACTGTGAGCTGGTCTTTGTCTCTGTTCCTGAACACGCATCATCTCATGAAGCAAAACGCCATTTCCAGCAGGACACTGTGTGTACCATATCCAGGACAAATGTTCACACACCTTTACCTGGGATCTTCATTTTTAAATGTTTAGAGACAGAAATATTTCAGGAGGCATTTTTCTCTTTGTTTTGTTTTTGTAATATTTTTTAGTTAATTTGGCTAATCTGAGAAAATCCTAAACATTCTCATAACACTCTGCTGACTTGGTTTGGTTGTGTTTGTACTGCTGCAACTATATTTTGTTCAATTTTAAAATTAATTCATCAGTCCTAAATGTACAAAATGTGCGTGACAAATAGTAAGCAAGAATAACTGTTCAAATATTTCTTTCCAGTCCTGGGAAAGATGGAATAAAATAAATTCATCTTTCGTAGGAGCAGTATGTCGCTCCTACGAAAGTATTTCAACACTTTCAACTTTTATTTTGTGTAGCTCAGAATGGTTGGTTTATTTCTGTCACTAGAAGGTGCTACTAATACATGTTGGTGATTATTTGACATTAATATGAGAGAACTTTGTGTTTTTAATATTAAACCATTAAATATTTGTCAGCCTTGCCTTTGAACTGCATGACTTGGGGTAAACGTTTTGAGCTTCCTTCCACAAGGTGCTCACAACTGTGAATATTATGTTCTTCAGTGAAGTGAAGTATATTTTTGACTTCATATTTCAGCAACAGGGCAGTTCAAAGTGCTTTACACAATAAAAATATAATACAGTAACCAATTATGAAACAAGCAATAAATATTAGATTTTGTCAAAATGTGATATTGTGAAGAATAGCCATAATCAAACATGCATCAAATACATTGATCACTTCCAGTTATTATTAATCAGCTTGTTTCAGATTTGTGGGGTGTAAGAACTGAATGCTGCTTATCCTTGTTTGATTCTGTGGATGCAGAGTAGACTTGAACCAGAAGACCTGAGTGGTCTGGAAGGTTTTTACAGCATTGTATTTTGGTGCTAAGGCATTCAGTAATTTATATACTAACAACACTATTTTAAAGTCTGTTCTTTACTTCGTTTTAGTTAGGACGCTAGCTGCAGCGTTCTAAATCAGCTGTCTTTATGCAGATCTGTGAAGACACTGTTGAAGTAATCAATTCTACTAAAGATAAACACATGGATGAGTTCCTCTAGATTTTTGGTATGTTAGTCCTTTAATCTTAGAAATGTTCTTAAGGGATTAGAAGGCCAACTTTGTAAGCAGTACACTGCCACTGAGAAGCCAGTGGCAGGATACTTTAGTGAGAGCATCACACTTGAAGTGAAACATGGTGATAGTTTGATTTATTTTTTTTTAATGTTTTTCTTCCTTAAAACCTGGACAATTTATTATGTTTAATGGAATTAAGAATTTTGCAGAAAAGAAGAGTGGACAAAAATCCTCAGTGGTGTTTAAAGACTCATTCCCAATTAGTTCAAACTTTTTGTCAGCTGTTGCTGCTGTGGCTGGTATAACTATAGATTCAGTTGGCCAAATTCTTCCAAAGGGTCATGTTGGTTTGGATAACTTTTTTTCTCTTAATAAAAAAGGGTTACATTTCTATATTTAAATATTCCATTGTCAGATGTAACACTCTACTCTTTCAAAAAAAAGTCATGTTTTTATGTTTTGGAAGATGAAAATTATTATGACTAACAGAAGCTAAAAACATAAGTCTGTATATATATATTTTTTATCCATAACGTGTTCCACTTAGTGAATTGCATGACTGAAATAAACTTTTCACTGAAAAATCTAAAGCTAATTCTATTACGTAAATGTAACTTATTTTTATAGGGGTGCATGTGGCTCTATGTATTTGTTCCTTCAGTTATTTGCAGTACAGACCCATTGAGTAAATTAGAATATTGAAAAGTCCATTTATTTTAGCTGCTTTATCACTAAGTGAAACACATTCTAAACCCCCATGTCCACTCTGTATCTTCACTCCAGCGTGAAGAAACAGAGGCTGATCATTTGTTCTGCTGTGTTGCTGCTCATGTGGAGGCGCTCACACCGCCTGCTCTCGGTATGCACAGACTTCTCTACAGCTGCTGCAGTTCCCAAGGCCAGGGGTAGCATATATTTGCGCATGCGTAAGACAGTCGCGAGCTCAATGAAGATGTCGCATTCAAGTGCTCCACTTTGGCTCGCAGAATTAACACTATCACTTTTACACAGCTTCCATCTAGCTCTCATCCCAACTCATCCATGTATAGCTATACTGCAAAATCAACGTCATTCTGCTTCAGGCTATTGTTTGTGTTAGCATTAACTTAAAGTTTTGTCTTCCAACGCATTTTTACATTTCTCTGAATGGGGAATGAACGCATAAACAAAAAACGCCGATATTGGGATCAGTGGGTTATTGAACAAATACATGGAATTAAATCCATGAATAATTACTTTACATAATTAGAATGAAAACAGCCAATCAGTGAAATCGCTGAAATTTAATTCAGGAAAAATTGAAAGGAGTAAGTTTTACATTTTCTAGTGGGAGTCTGCAGCATATGCCGGCGCGAATGTTCCAAATTGCCTACACTTTCGGACTGAACCTGAAGGCAGCACTACGCATCCACACTGTCTGACCTCCGCAAACTCAGCCGCTGCCTTCCCGACGGTATGGTCGTATTTTCTGGCGTGTTTGACTTTCACCTCAGCCAAGCGGTGCCGCGGTGGAAACCAGGCCCGACATGACTGTTTCGGGGCGAGAGAAGAAAGGCCACCAGCCGGGGCGGCTGCTCCTCCAGTTGGAAGTGGCGTGGGCTGCAGCTGGCTACGTAGCGCTGTTCGTTCTGTGCTCGCTGTGCTACAGCAACTCTCTCTACGGGGAGTTGGTGCACGATGATGTGTGGGCTATTGTAAACAATCCGGATGTCCGACCGGGTTCCAGTCTGCGGAACATCTTCAGGAACGATTTCTGGGGCAAAAGGATGGCGGACAACACTAGCCACAAGTCATACCGACCTTTGTGCATCCTTACCTTCAAGTAAGTTCTCACTCCAACCCCTCGCTTTGGGTTGTTGTCACTTACATTGTGGCTGAATTTCGTCATGTTACTACTATCCACATTCCATATCAGTGTTTTAATAAACAATTGGGAACCATTTTTCAGCGGGGGCCGTAAATGCGGCATAAATTGGTTTCTAAAAACTCAGTAGGAACACCGTGAAACTTAAGGAACAAACTCCACATTTTTCCAAGCAAACACCCCAAACTCCGAGGCAGGGCCGGCCCAAGCCTGCATGGGGTCCTTAGCGAAATTTGGTTTTGGGGTCTTCTATGTCTGCTCATAATGTGGACAGGCTGCAATCAACAGTCAGACGATTAGATTATTCACACACGTGCTAAACTTATTGCATTTCTGACAGTGCTGTTTACATTGTATCCTATATGCAATATAGGATGCATTATTGGCCAGCCGATTTCCTTAACTTTTGGGGCTCGATGATCAGCCGATACTTCTATGTAAACCGGATGTTGAAATGTCCCCCTCAGCTCCGTTTCCAGTTGGTATCCAGTATCCAGGGAGACTGCTGTCCATCGGTTTGCAAGTCTTATCTCCCAGGATGTTGAAGGAGTGAGGGATGTGGAGCCCACAATAACTTTGTTTCCAACTGAAGCCTTGAAGTTCATTTCAGTTTGTTTGGAAACTGTTTGCACTTGCTGGCTATGTGCTTGTCCTTCTACAATCTTTGCTGGAACAGTGATCTCGTTGTTTATATTGTCCTGGGTTTGAGGCCTGGCATTAACAGTGTTGAAGAGATTAGCAATGAAAACTATTTCCCAACTTGATTAAGAGCGGATCTGTCTTGTTTTAAGAGATAACACTTCCAAAAGATATTGTGGTTGCCAGTGAAGGTCACTGAGCTGGCACAGCTTTATTTAATAAGCTACTTGTTAATCATAAACAGTCTGCTGTAATTCTCATCTCCTCGTCCAACTTTTGGCATTGGTTCACTGAAATCTTCATTTTCAGATTTTCAGTTGTGCTGAGAAGATGCTGAATGTCATTTTTCTGAATTTCTGATTTTTGTTTGGCCAGATCATTAGCTTTGCAGAAGACAGCTAAAACTGCTAAATGGTAAAAATGACTGTACAGGTATTAATAGAATGCTTAGCTGAAATTAGATCAGGACATACATTTTCTTCACCTCCATCATAGCAAAACTCAAATCATATTATTTGGTCAAAACATCCATCCATCCATTTTCTAACACCCTTGTACCTAATGGGGTCAGGAGGGATGCTGGTGTCTATCTCCAGCTAACGTTCCGGGCAAGGGGCAGGGTCACCCTGGTAGGTCGTCAGTCTGTCGCAGGGCAATACAGAGACAGACAGGATAAACCATGCACACACACACACTCACACCTATACCAATTAACCTGACAGTCATGTTTTTGGACTGTGGGAGGAAGCTGGAGTACCCGGAGAGAACCCATGAATGCACAGAGAGAACATGCAAACTCCATGCAGAAAGACCGTGGGCCGGGAATCGAAAACAGGATCTTCTTGCTGCAAGGCAACAGTGCTACCAACTGCACCACTGTGCAGCCCGTTATTTGGTAAAAACTTTTGCACTAAAAATCCAGAACCAAGTATTGAATTAAATTATGGAAAATCAGTTCATACATTAAATGTTTTTTTAGCCATTTTATTGGCGATGTACAGACAGGAGGAACATGCTCTCATAGAATGCCAGCCAGTGCAGTTAGCGAGAGGTTGCGCAATCCCAGGTGAGGCTCAGCTCACTGCTGCATCACTAGATAGATAGATAGATAGATAGATAGATAGATAGATACTTCATTAATCCCCAGGGGGAAATTCAAGTTTTGTTTTTTTGGTTTTTTTTATTTTAAATTTTTTAAAATTTTTTAATCATTTTTAAAATGTTTGGAAGCACTAGCTGTGCTTCCAAACATTTGAATGGGAAATTGCGAAAATTCACCAATTTTGAGGACAAAATAAGCAAAATTGGTAAGCTAAATGAACAATAAATACTTTATATTACAAACCACAGGGTGAAAATAGCAATATAAATTATTTTATTATATATTATTTTTCCATGATGACAAGTGAGGCTCTGCCTCACTTGCCTCCCCTGACTGCACGTCACTGATATATATATATATATATACAGTACAGACCAAAAGTTTGGACACACCCTTTCATTCAAATGGTTTTCTTTATTTTCATGACTATGAAAATTGTAGATTAGATTGTAGAAAACCTGACAGGGCTCACCTGTGAAGTGAAAACCATTTCAGGTGACTGACTACCTCTTGAAGCTCATCAAGAGAATGCAGAGTGTGTGCAAAGTAGTAATCACAGCTAAAGGTTGCTACTTTGAAGAAACTACTGAAGGTGTATTTTCAGTTGTTTTACACTTTTTTGTTTAGTACATATTTCCACATGTGTTAATTCATAGTTTTGATGCCTTCAGTGTGAATCTACAATGTCAATAGTTGTTGACAAAAGTTGACAAAAGAACTTTGTCAACTTTTGACAAAGTTCTTGTCAAAAGAACTTTGACAAAAAATTTATACTTTTTGTACAAAGTATAAATTCAAAGATATTTTCAAGAGTTATAACAATGCACGCAATGCAATCATAAAGACAAAGTAATGACAAAAGAGAGATAAAGACAATAAAATAAATAAACGGTATGGACTTGCTTACATTCTGAGATAAGATGGTCCGCACATTCTTAATCACAATGGTATTTTCTGATATCTTTAATTAAAATTCAAGCTACTTTATTAATTCCAAAGGTAAATGACGTAATCTAACTCATTAATTCAAAGTCTTCAAAGAATGTGTGGACTATTTGTCCAGAATAATAACATAATACCAGAACAGTAAAGATTAATGGATGTAATAAACTGGTGAATCATGTGTAATAATAACCTGACATAAGTACTGCCATGCACTTCATAATTCTTGCTATTCATTACTGAACTCATCTTGACCCATCAAACAAAGGTCACTGCAGACATTTCTCCAGCGTGTGTAGCTCCACCAGCAGCCTTGCGTATACCAGGACGTTTTGAGAAGAATGTACTCTGAGCTCCCTAGTGTGGATGTATTCCTAAAAGCTAAATGCATGAAATGGATAAAATAGTTAGTGAGGATTAATACTTTCTCCACAAGCAGTTGTCTGTATTGAATTATGAATGAGGCAAAAGAAAGGCCAAAGTCTGTTCCCTTTGACTGTATGTGTGGTCACATATAAGCCTTATATAGTACTAATAATTGTGAGTTAGAGTTGAATGTAGCTCTCTATTAGGTTCCTATTAGAGGACATCTCATTAACTTTTAAAAATTGAAAAACAAACTTAAATAAATGCCTTAATTGATTAGCATGATCTGAAAGAGCCCATGGAGCAAGATAGAGCAGAATGCAGACAAGTTTTAGGAATAAAAAAAATAATAATCAAATCTGAGTTATCAGGATGTGGATAAAAAAAAGAGTTGTCTTTCACTTCAGGATTCAGCAGACACCACACACCGACCATTCCCTGTATCTGAACATAGTCCTTTAAGAACAAAGGGGCGTTGGTGTTGGATACATACGCTGAGGAGGATTTATCCAATTCAGGATTGAAATCACCTGCCAAGACTGCCGGGCCATTACAATATTGATTAAACAATAAACCTTTTTCGATTATAAAATTAAGTAAATCAGTATTAGGAGCACAGACATTGAGTAAAGTTATAAGATGATCAACAGTTAACTTTTTTTTTTTTTTTTAAAGGTTTTGTTGGCCTTTATTTGAAAGTGGTCACTTTCTAATTTAGAAAAATGTGGCTGAGGTTCTTACAGATGTGAAGTGGATTAACAATCTGATGCTTTTAACTTCTCTAAAATTGTGATTCATATGGTGTTGAAGTTCACTGAAAATGAATAAAGCTGCGTTCCTTCTAATCAAGAGTTTTCCTAGTTTTGATCAAATCTTCCATGTTTTCACATATTGGTCACCAGTTGTATTGATTTGGAGCTTAAACTCATAATATTCAAAGAAAAACAGCAAAAAAGAATCCAGTAATGGTTATAAGTACAGGACATATTTTCTCACTTTCTTACATTGAAGATTCTCCAAGAAGACAGCTAAACAGTGAGTGGATAGAATGATGTTGTACAAAGTATAAATTAACAAACTTGTATTTTGGGTTCTTGTTAAGACAGTAATGTCAAAATGTTTAATTTGATGGGTAATGTGTTCACTTTGGGATGCCTACATTGGTAATCAACAATATCAAGTGTCAATAAGAAAGGGTAAGAAAGGTCTCTGTGTTGCCCTGCGATGGACTGGTGAACTGTCCAGGGTGACCTGTTAACCACTAGAGATAATCACCAGCATCCCTCCTAACCCCACTGGGATAAGGGGGTAAGAAAATGGATGCATTGAGAATATAATATAGTAGACATATGTTTTATTATCTGACAACAGGGGAAACTCCAGTGCAACTAAAGCAAAATGAGAGACAACTGCAGCATTTAGGTTCACGCATAGAAAAAACATAAAACACAAATTAATGGTAGCATAGTACAATAAAGAAAAGTTGCAGGATAAACTATGGAGTATTTACAAACAGTGCACTCTGTTCCTAAGGAATGTGCAACTGATTAGGATACCCTCTGGAGATGATTATGCAAAGAAGGATTCTTCATAGGATCAAGAAAATTATGGACAACACTGACCATCCTCTTCACACAACTGTCTTGGGAAGGCAGATCATCTTCAGTCAGAGGCTTCTTCAGATTAAGCTTCAGAAAATCTTTCCTGCCAACAGCCATCATGATCTTGAATAACTCTTTGAAAAATCTAAATTAATGAGTTACAACATTTAATTTCTCTTTGGGATTAATTAAGTATTTTTGAATTTGAATATAAATCAAACTCTGCTCAAGGCCCCATACAGCATCGGACCGGCCCTACATGAGGGCTAAATTCACTGCTCTATGCATCTCTCTGAGGGTGCAGAGGGACAAACAGATTTAATTTATGAGGCACTAGTAGAGACCAAGTTTTTCACTTTTTTGTCTGAGTTTTTAATAAGTGCCACAGAAACTATTTGATTTGGTTGTCCAGTCTTTATGAACGAGTTTTCCTGCTCTTTGGGCAGTCACGTGCTGCAATCTGCCTGACTACATTTGATATGCCACAGTTGAAGCATTTGTGGTACTGCAAAAACAAAAAAAACAAAAAAAACTGCGTGTTGATTGACTACGAGGTGAGTGCGACAACTCCTCCACAGGCTGAACCACCGGCCCACTAGTGCATCATTCCACCAAGGAACACATACATAAATATTATCAGTGCAGACACAGAACTACAGGCTGGGCCAGCATGTGTAAGATGTAGACACACATGCTGCACATAATTCTTTGTTCACGCTCAATGAGCGCCTCTGAAAGCTTGACTATAGGTTATACTTGCTGTTCGCATTGAGCTAGTCCAAGCAGAGCAAGCGCTGTGGCTTTTAAACTTGACACCTACCTTAATGAAGTATTCTCCAGAGAAAAAATTGGGTTAATATAAATTCCAATACAGGTGAAGAACACCTTCCAAATCGTCCAGTTTGAGTGAAAGGTGGGGTGCGAACAGTACCTGGAAGCAGAATCCTTGGAAACATGATTACTTCTGAGTAGAGCAGAAATACCAAAGTAGAGGCAGTGGAAAAGAAGTGTTAGTTATCAGGCTCCTCTCCTGTGGAACCAGCTCTGTTTCAGTGTGTGAGGCAGACACTCTGTCTACTATTACCACTAGGTTTAAAACTTTCCTTTTTGATAATGTTTATAGTTAAAACAGTGATGTTTGTCCAGTTGAGTCGAGGGAGGTAGAAATACAACCCAGTGCAGCGGGGCAGTGTCTGGAAAGCTGGATTAGGTAATCCTGAACTACCTCTGTAGATATCCCTCTGTGGGTGTAGGCTGTTAGAAGACAGCCTGACCACTTTTTCTCACTTTCTTCTTCTACTATTCTTCTTCGCCTTTAGTGGAGGGTTTGCTTGCATGAACAGCTTGTTTGTTACAGCCTGTTCATGTGGGGCATGCATGCAAGCCATTCATTCTCAATCAGATTTACATGTAGACTAACTAGGGCACTTCAAAACCTTCAATTATTTTGCTACATTAATCGAAATAGACTTCCTGCTTTGCTTTGGACCACTTTTATTGATGGACATTAACCTTCAGGATTTTCTACTAGAAATCAGAATTCATGGTTCAATTATGGAAAGTTGTCCAGGTTCTGACAAAACAAAACATCTATAGACTATCACATTATCACTACCACAATTAATCGTAGTTTTACACCAGATGTTACAGCAGTCCTACCCAAGAATAGTTCCACTTTTGTCTTGTCAGTACAGAAAATTCTTTGCCAGAAGTCTTGGGGATCAACAAAATATTTTTTTCTAAATTTGAAATAAGCCATTGTCCTTTTTGGCCAGCTTTGGTTTTAGCCTTTCTTTCACATGGATGCCATTTTTACCCAATCTCTCTTTCTTATTGATGAATAAACTCCAACCTTAACTGAGACAGTGAGGTCTGCAGAGCTTTGGATGTTCTTTTGTGATACCTCCTAGATAGTTAGTTATTGAGCTTTTGTAGTAATTTTGGTTGGCTGACCCCTGATAGGAATTTGTTGCTGTATTTTTTCTCCATATACAGCAAGGAAGTTCTCTGGATTAGTGTTAGGTCTGGGTTCACTGGCAGTAATAATTCATGAGTCTGGCTTACAAAACTAAACTAGAGTTCAACAGTCAATCAGTTGACTGTTGATTTATATGGTAGCAATTACTAATTTACTTACAACCTAGTAGTAAAATTTATGAATGGAATCCACGTAAAAAAAAATCATTTTTTAAATATATTTACTTGAATTATCAATATTTTGTCTTATTATTTTCTTAGACAAATTGAAATATTTAAATGGGAGGGAGAAAAGAAACAAAAGAAAATGCATATGTAAGTGGCTGAATATCCATTCAAAATTATTGGATAAAATATTGACATCTACAAAAAAGTATGCATGTTCATATTTGTGGATGGTTTATAATTTGTATTGAATAGAGAAAAGTGTCAAGTGTCCTTGGGTGTTTTGAAAGGCGCTGTCAAATAAAATGCATTGTTATTATTATTATTATTAAAAGTCTGCTGTAAATTCAATCGTATGCACTTGACTCTTACTTTTGAAGTCCTTTAAAGTTGTCTGCTTTTGTACCACTTAAAAAAAAATTAAAAAACTGTTCAGTTTGATCATTATAAAAATCAATGTGATATTAATGTCCATGATGAGTGTATGCAAACTTTTTGCTTGTACTGTAAATCTCCAGCTGTGCATGGATGTGTTACAGAAAGTGACCAGTTTGTGTCCCTGTATATTTGAAGTCTATTAAACATATTACTACTTAATATAAACATTAATGTGTTGATTATAAACACATAAACTTATTGGTGCTATTTTTTATCCCACAAGCTGGTTTTTATTGATTGACTGTTTAATATCTGTTTTTCTTCTGATCAGGTTGAACATCCTACTGGGTGGCATGACGCCTCTGTATTTCCATATCATAAATGTGTGCTTGCACTGCGCCGTTACCTGCCTGCTCATGTACACATGTGAACGTTGCGTGTTTGAGAACCCATGGCTGGCTTTCATCACAGCACTTCTCTTTGCTGTGCACCCAGTTCACACGGAGGCGGTGAGTACAGTCCAATACCTGTTCTCCATCTATCATACTCTGTAGAATTTTAATTAGTCGTTTTGGCAAAAAAGGGTTTTCTGATAAACAGAATTTCAAGCTTTAGAATTTTACTTTAAAAAAAAATGAAAATGATTTACCTTCAGCAGATGCTTATTCATTTAACTCTATTGTAGTTTTTAAGATGAAACTCATTAATAGGTATTTTGAAGGTCCTGGGTTCAAGACCCGGTTATGGTTGCGCCCAAAGGAGTAATTCCGTAAAATCTGCCCAGAAGACCATCAGCAGCTCTCTGCCTTCTCTTGAAGAACTCCACAGGTCCCTCCCACTGCCTCAAGAAAGCCAAGAACATTTTAAAAGACTCCTCACCCCCCAGCAGATACAGGAGCATTAAAACAAGGACAAACAGACTGAAGAACAGTTTATCACTCCATTTTGTTATATTCATGGTTTCTATAATAACAGTAAAGATGATTATTATTATTAAAACATGGCCCCAAAAAGTGAAATAACTCAAGAATGCCATCCAAATCAGCCTTTCAAATCTAAATATGATGCTTCAGTTGACATTATGTCTTTTTCTGTCATAATGGATAAAGCTCATTGCCATCAGTCATTTTTGGCTTAGAATGTGACGCTGTTTCGAAATGTCATTCATGGCTGAATGAGCACTAGTAAGGTGAAACTTAAGGAGTTTGGGTTAGGTTATATTTAGATTGGTGTTTTTATTTCAAAGCACAATCACACAAAGAGCATTTTATACCCCATTTTATACCCTTTGGGTTTTTTTCATTTTCCTGTTCAAGGAAACTCTTTGTTTCATTTACGACTGGTTCTGCATAAGGATGAATTTACCATCTTAGCACCACTTTAGGTGTTAAGATGCAGTTTGTCAGCATGGGGCGCAGCTCTGATCAATGCCTGGTCACTGGCATATTGCACTCCAGATAGCCAGATGTAGATCGAAATACTATGTATCGTAATAGAGTTCAAAAACAAAAGTTCTGCAATCCTGAGAAACGTTCCACAGGTTTTTCTTTTAGTGGCTCGGTCTTAAGCCATTTATCCCTTAATTATTTATTTATTAATTATATATACAGCTAACTGTAGCATCGCACTTTCAGCTCATGTCACAATAAATCAACGGTTGTCCACATGTAGTACCTTGTGGACAGTTTGAGTAAGACAGAGATAGACGGAACACAGCAGCCTGCTGTATCTGACGCAAGTGTAGCTTTACAGAGAAACTGTCAAATTAAATTTCTTATTGAAGATGACTACATAAACAAAAAACTAGAGTATATACATTTGGTAAATGTCTTTGTGAGCCCCTGCTTTACTATTTTTATTACTAAATTGAATATAATTTCAGATTTTTGTTTATTTTTTTCCAGGAAAACATAAAAAGTTGTGTCCACAAATCGAAAATTAAATATAGAAACTATATTTTTATTTAGACCATAACTAATTAAAAATTCTAACAATATAACAGCAAGAAAGATAATGGAATAATTAATGAGGTCAAATTTTATTAACTTGAATGTTTTCTTTGGCTGACGTCTCTTTTCTGATTAAAATTGCAAATTGTGTATGATCAAATCAAGTTTTATTTGTATAGCACCTTTCAGCAACAAGGCATTTCAAAGTGCTTTACATCATAAAAACACAGAAATACAAAGTCATAGAACACACAGTCAACATTACATTTTGCACATCAAATTATTGATTAATGTTTCATAATAAGGTTTCAAAAGCAACTCTAAACAGCTGGGTTTTTAGTCTAGATTTAAAGTTTCAGCTGTTCTGCTGTTTTCTGGAAGTTTGTTCCAGATTTGTGGTGCATAGAAGCTAAATGCTGCTTCTCCATGTTTGGTTCTGATTCTGGGGATGCAGAGCAGATCAGAACCAGAAGACCTGAGAAGACCTGTGTGTTCTATGATCTTTAATATATTGTGGTGCTAAGCCGTTCAGTGATTTATAAAGTTACAATAGTATTTTAAAGTCTATTCTCTGAGCTACAGGGAGCCAGTGTAGGGACTTTAAAACTAGTGTGATGTGCTCTAACTTCCGGTATAGTGAGAATGCAAGCAGCAGCATTCTGGATCAGCTCCAGCTGTTTGATTGATTTTTTTTAGTAGGCAGAACTGTGAAGACACTGTCAAAATAATCCAGTGGTTCCCAAAGTGTAGGGGGGGAGGGCGCAATGCCATTACAAGGGGGGCACTGGAAGCAGTATGGATGAATGGGGAAAAAAAAAAAGAAAAGTTACACAAAAGTTTTTCTCTGTAAAGATGGTTTGTAGTGTGTTTTGTTGCAACCTGAAGTATGAAATAAACTTCAGTGGAGTTTGAAAACAAAATATGTGTATAGGTTTATATGTCTGATTGAACGATGTGTGTGCCCAGCTGATTTTTTTTTATTTTTTTTGTCAAGCTCATCCATAGGGGGGCAGAAGAAAATCTTTGGGAACCACTGCAATAATCAATGCGACTGAAGATAAACGCATGGATGAGTTTCTCTACATCTTGCTGAGACATAAGTCGTCTAATCCTGGACATTTCCTTCAGGGGATAGAAGGCCGACTTTGAAAATGTCTTTACGTGGCTCTGAAGGTTCAGGTCAGAGTCCATCACTACTCCCTGGTTTCGGGCCTGATCGCTGGTTTTTAGCTGTAATAACTGAAACTGTGCATTGACTCTAGATTAGTTCAGTTGTAAACAAATATTTTAGTAATCGAGTAATCTATTGATTATTCTTACGATTAATCGAGACATTGGGTAAGATAAAAGATAAAATAAAACATTGGTAAATCTAACATGACAGCAGTATTACTATCGCATATCAACATCAGTCCAATTTTTACATTTGAGCTAACAATAACTTTTCTGTAGTTTAGAAAATTAACCTGTAACAATAATAGTTCACTTTCTAAGTTAACCTTAAGAAAAGTTATGCAAAAATCTGAAATTATATTAAGTCTAATAATAAAGAGGCAGTCTCACAAATACTCATAAAAAATGTCTATACTCCAGCTTTTGGTTTATGTATTCATCTCCAGTCAATTTCATAGATGAACTCTCACCTTCCCCAGACATTTATAGCTTTTGTGTTCATGTTAGCGATGGGATTTGACATCTTCGTAGTAATGTTTAGTTGTGTTACCACCCCCACGCCACTAGAGGCAGTAGCAGGCCCGAAAAGATGCGACTAAGGAGCAGATTTAGAAGTTCACCGAAAGCTACAGAATTTGTTAAAAACCGTGAGTTGCGCTGAAGTTAAAAAAAAAAGTTCAAATACATGCTGGGAGCGAAACTCCTTCCTAAAGGTGAAAATATATCACAGATTTCAAAAGAAAACAAAAAGGGGAGACTGCGAATAATATAGGAAATAGCGCCCCCTTCACTTCTGGTGTGGAATGGTCTTGTTTCCAAATAAGGTATAAGACTGTTTGCTGCAGCGAGGTGTACTTAGTCAGTTTAGGAGCATCAAGTCATATGGAACTTACTTCCTTTGCTCTTCTGCCATCTTGTCTGTAGTAAGTGTTCTGACAAGGTGGCATCTCTGTAGTTCTAACTGGAAGCTCTGCCCTCCTCTGTAGGAACTGAAACTGTGTCCGAATTCAGGGTCTGCATCGTTTGAAGGACGGATTTGTAGGCCAATTACATCATAGCGCGGCGACAAGGCATGTCCAAATTCGAAGACTCCTTCAAATGCGTCCTCCTTTTCCCCAGATTTGAAGTATGGCTCCAGTGTATCCTTGGGATATCATATCCCATGATATCCCAAGTCCAAGCCGGGCATTCAGACAGAGCGGCAATGGCTGTGAAGAGCTGCTAATTATTTTGCTATATTACACTTTAACCATTGTGTGTATCAGCCTGAAGCTATACAGCTGATGCCAACTCAGGGTCCGAGCGAACCCCGCCAAGGCGAAACGAAACAGGAGCACATCGCAAACAAGAAAAAAACAGTACTAGCTGTGTTTTGAAAATTTTTATGGGTGGTTGACTATCATGGAAAAAATACTATTTCCAAGCACTGTTCAGGTAGAATCACTCAATCAGGTTTATTCATATATTGTGCACAATATAGAGAGCTTGTAGGACGATCAGTAATGAAGCAGGTCTGGATGCAAAGCTCGCCAAGCTCCCAAGCTCTCTATATTGTGCACAATATATGAATAAACCTGATTGAGTGATTCTACCTGAACAGTGCTTGGAAATAGTATTTTTTCCACGACAATTTGGTGCCGTGACCCGGATCCCTTGACTGGACATCCGAGGACGTCGACGAACAGCGTTAAGCGCGTGACCTGGATTGTCTCCAGCCTCAAACCTCGATAAGGATTTCAGAGAGAAGAGGGCTGTTGGTCGGCTCCACGGCTCCAGTTCGTTGATCCCAATCAACGAACTCAAAATCACTGTTATCAGGTGGGATACTCACTCAGGCTACTAAATAAATTTTACAAATTCTAAATTATAAAGTAGTAAGGATCCGATAAACCTTTCACCCTGAGGAATAGAGATTGACGGTTAAAAGTCAGGCTAAGGTCCCCGACACAAGAGGAAAAAAGAAAAGAAATAGATAAATAATAATAATAATAATAAAAAAAATAATAATAAAAGAAAAAATTTTAAAAATTAATAAAAATAATAAAAACATAAGTGGGGGGTGCATGTCCTCCCGACACTCGGTATTCAGACCGAGGGAATAAGAATAAAGGGAACCACGGGTTTCTAGGCTGTAGGTCCT
>CAEFZX010030162.1:0-129808 GCA_903066825.1 Alfaro cultratus | reverse complement strand
ATATATCTCAAAAAATCCAAAAGAAGTACACAGAAGTGTTTGCCATGTGACAAAAGTGAAGAACAGCAAGGGGTATGAACACATCTACTCCACTGGATGTGCATATAATCACCACAAGCTATGGCTTCTTCACACTTACTTTTAACCATTGGTCTAATAAAAGCAGGACAAAAAGGACAGCAGAACACTTTAAATCCTCGTCATATAATTTAGAAAATGTTAACTTGATTTATGGAAGAAAGAAAAACTCTTGACACTGAAGACCAAGAATGCATTGAAAACACAATGAAAGACTGATATCATAAAATGCTCTGATGCATTTTTGGCAAACAGGTCTTCATTTACAACAAATGTAACTGAAGAGCTGGCAAAAAAAACAAAGATTCTCTTGCAACATTTGGCTAGTAACCATCCCTACCTCGAATGTTTTTAATTTCTTTTAGAGTCATCAGTTGTAATTTGCGTTTTGGTCACTTTTTTGGGTAACACTTTATTTGATGGGGAGTGCAGAAGAGTGAAATGACACTGTCATAAGCATGAGATAACACTTGTCATGAACATGAAGGAGTCTTCATGAATGTCTATTACGCTTGTCATGAAGTTCCATTCAGTAAATAATGACACTTTTAATGCAAAGTTGCTCTAAAGGTTGCATTAAAAGTAAATTAAAAGTGCCAACTTTGCATTATTTTGTAAATAATGATACATTTGTTTGAAAAATTTATATGTCAAGCTAGTCAAAATCACTGGCCTGATTCTCATAATAACTTAGGACTTTAACAATAACAATTATTACATTATGAATGCTATAGTCCACTCTGTCCACTTTAACACAATTTCGACGTGTTTGTTAACATCGAACTGTTGGAGCACTCAGCTTTGTCCAAATTTTAACTTTCTGAAGCAAATTATCACTCTCTGAGGGAAAGAAGTGGATGAGCATACTCCAGAACAACAGAGTTCACCAAGGATCAAGACTTTTAAACACAAAGATGTGAGAACAGTAGTGAAATTTGCAACTTTCCGCAGAAACAACACTTATGCCTTCTGGGGACAAATGTCTTTTGGACTCGTGAGTCAATGACTGAGCTGTGTTGTAATGAAACGACGAATGTATGGCAGAGTCAAGTCTTTCAAATATAGTATCATGGGATTGTCTTGAATGCAGACTTACTCCTAATTTTTTGCCTTCACCTCCAAACAGCAGATAAAGACGTGAACTATGGACACAACTGTGTGTTCCAACCTGGTAGTGATCAAAACTTGGAATGCTTGGAATGAATAAGGCAGGCAAAAACCTCAACCTTATTAAAATGCACAAACTGTGCTTGATAGCAGCCTACATGGCAGGGAACTAACCAAATTAAATTGGTTCTACATACTAAATTATCCAAAAACTCCTGCAAAGCGTTTGTGGTTTGTCTGCCAAAACCAGGTATTATAAAGAATGTGTTTTTTTGGCATATTTTGAGTTGTTTTTTTGGACAAAATCCACAAGCATTTCGAACTTGTGGGTAAACAACATGAGTCCACCCTGATGAAAGATGAAAAACTAAAATTAATGCAACATCCATGTGGACAGTTATTGTCTGTAGCCCTGTGACAAGCCCTATAGATATATTTATTAAAAGATTGCCTTGAGAATGAAAAATATGTGGAGTTTCTATTAATAAAAACCAAAGTGGCTTGACTTTTATGCCAACTTCTTTGAGGAGGTAACGTTTTAGAAAAACAACACCCTTTCCAGATTAATAAAAGCAGTTATCCTGCTTTAGACTTCAGCTGCAGCCTGACATTTACTTTTTTTTATCGTTTGAATCAAGAATGAAGTTGCAGATTATGACATAAAACATTTCGCAAAGCAGAGCATGTTCAGGGTCAAAAGGCCCACAGAAAACTTACAACGGACAAAGACAAACTCTTTGCAGTGACTCTCACCGTTCCTCAGGCCTCGGACAGCGCAGCTGGATCCCGGTCTACAACCTGAACTGATTTCTGCTGTAGAAAAATCCCCCGATGACGCAGACCTTGACGTATCACCCCGGACGATCACACCTCAGCTACTTTGACTGAACCTTTTGAGTGCTTGTGACGCCTTGGCAAGGACTTGGTTTTCAATCAGCCTGACCCAGTTGTCCTCAGAAGAACTCTGTTCCAGGTCAGAGGACAGCGTTCTGCAGACTCACGCAGACATACAACACCGGGCTTGGCTGTGGGGGGATGCTTAATGCAGCATAGATTCGGGAGCGCAGAGGGACCGCTGATGTGGACAGGTTTGTTGTACTTGGATGAATCATTTGGCAGTATCTGGTTCCAACATTGATTGTGACTAAAATGAGCTGGCCCAGATTCTTCACACCAGGAAATACTACTTGGTGTACGCTATCATAGGCAATAATACATGATTAATACGCACACATTCTGAAACTCATTTTGGCCGTCATTAACCAGGGGATATCGACTTTGCGAAGAATAACAACAAAATTATTGGCATATTTAGAGGATTAGCAGGTGGTGTGTGTGTGTACTTGTCAAGCTATCCTATTTAGAACCATTGTTTCTGGAATATTTCCTAACCCTCTGCAGGCCAGCAGGACTTATGGAGACCAAAGCCTGGTCCGGACCGCCTTGTTTTGGCGTTATGGTTACGTCCAGGTATAGACTAGTAAAGGTTACGGTTAGAAAAAATGTCCGGTTTAGACATAAATGCAGTTACTAAAATGAGTGGAAGTCAATGCAAAGCCCTGCCATGTGTAGAAATACAAACTTGTGTGTGTGTACTTTAACTAGGACCATTTTCTGGCTTATCTGCTAATCTTCTGAAGACCAATGGGTCTTTTCAGGACCAAAGCCCGGTTCTAATACAATGTGTTAGGTTTAGAGGTTTGATGTGAATTAGGCTTTGATTAAGATTAGGGTTAGGAATAGACTAGTAATAGCTGGGGTTAGGGAATATGTTTGCATTAGACATAAATAGAGTTACTACAATGACTGGACGTCTATACAATGTCCTAATATGGGTGGAAATACAAACCTGTTTGTGTGTGAGTGTGTGTGTGTGTGTGTGTATGCTTGTGTGTGTATGTGTTATCTGACCCTCTGAATCAAACTTGAGATGTGAGTTTTTTTAAACCACAGATGGCTGCAGCCTGAAAGCAATAATTTCACCGTAGCCATAGCTGACAGCCGCATCTTCAGTCTCAAAAGGATTAGAGTTATTGATTTAAAAACTTCCTCCGTCTTCTATCAAATAAATCTGCAGTTTTCTCCTCTAAAGCCAAAGTCCACACTTAAAGCATCCCCCAGTGAATTAGGTCTTTCCACAAACTGTTCAAAGAAGAAAAACAAATTACCGAGCAAATAGTGGCCAGCAGCTGGATCCCAGGGAGAATCCGTTGATTCATGCATTCGCTGTAAACTGTTAAAATCAGAGTTATTAGACTACAATAATTTTTATGAGAAAAGAGCAGCGACTCGATTCCTGGCTGCTGTTGTTTCACGTGGCCTCCGCTTGATGCGGGGAGATAAAATCATTTTTCCCCCCCACATGTGCTTTGCGCCGGGAGGAATTTACGGTTTCCAAGGTATGTTTTCTGCTTAAAACTGGGCTGCTGTTTGGACACCAGCTTGGACAAATCAGAATTGTTGGCTCCCTGGAGAAAAGATGGAAAATTTGTGGTCGTAGTGAAATATTTTAGTCATGAAAAGCCTTTGCACCGCAATGTTCAATCAACAACATCCTGAGAGGACCCAGGAAGGGAGAAGACGAAAATGGAGGGAAAAAAAAGAATGTCTTGTGCAAATAAATCAACACAAACAGTTTTCTTGTGTGGCAAAGTCAGCGATGACAGGGATGTTTAATAATGAGACCAGGAACACTAGTTCTCAGTAATATGTCAAGGATTACAGCTTATGTTATTGCAAATATCTGCAGGTCGTCCTTCTTCACCTGCCTGTGTCTCAGGCAGCCAAAATCACAACCTTCCACTTTGGTTCGTCAACACATTTCCAAGTGTCTCTTATTAAAATTGTCTGAAAGTCTGAGGTTGTGTTTTAGTCATTTTCTGGCTTTGAAAAGCCCCATCAGCTGTTCCAAGTTACTAGTTGTCATGACAGCCCATGATATTAGATGTTAGAAGCACTATAATGAACAGCAGAAACCCTGGATCTGTAACATCTAACCACCCATTTTCTGTACATGCTTCATCCTGGGTACAGAGGAGCCGACAGAAAGAAGGAGATAATGAAACGATAGTGCGCACGCTGTGGTCCTAATTACCTTTAGACACACCAGGATGAGAGCTTGCAAAGTGATTGCAAAGAGTTATGCAGAGCAAAGATCCAAGCTTTTCACAAGAGCATTATACTGTCAGTCAGACATGGTGGTGGTAGTAGGACAGTCTGGGGATGCTTTTTTCTGCTCCAAAGCACACAAGCTATTCCAGCTCTGAAAGCCTCAAAGGCACCACAGAGAAATAATTGAGAACAGCCTAATCAAAGTCTGGACTTAAGTCAGACTGAAATGCTTTAGCTAGAAAACCGTTAGTCTGCAGAAATTCCTCGACGGCAATGTTAAAGACTCGTCCCGGGAACGGCAACCACTTTCTGGAAGTTTTCGCTGCCATCGGTGACTTCTCATGCAGTGCCAGTTTGGTTTGAACAGCATTTCTCCAAAAATAAACAAAATGAAACTCAAAATGAAAGCTCACTCTTGGAGTTTTAATAATCTCTTTATACAACCACAGCTACTTACACGAATATTGATGTTTTCACTCAATATATACTTGTAAAAATCAAAACATTAAATGTAATAAAATCTGTTTTTTTTTTATTTTTTTACACAATGAATAAAATGAAATATGTTATAATGCCTGTAAGTTTGTGTATGCGTGTGTGGGCATGTGTGTTTGTGGGTTTAATTGGTTTGGATGGAGATTACCCTCAGTTTGCAGAGGGAATCTCCACTCTCAGGACTTATAAACACCTCTGCAAAGGGCCGTGTGTATATGTGTGTATGCACACCGTGCTCTGTTTACACACCCGTATGAACACACTCGCTTTGCCCCACACATGCCCTCAGACAGAAACACACACCTTGCTCTCGCGCACACATCACATACGCACTTTTTACGAGCTATCTAGAAAAACAAATAAACAAATCCCACAGCGCTGCAAAAAAATGACACACACACGCATTCCCCAGCAAAGGCATGCACTTTCTGACTGCTCAGTACTTCCAGGTGCATTGCTTTCTGTTTCCTGCTTTTCCAGATGAAGTTTGCCACATTACGTGTGACTGTTCCCTCAGGAATAACTTTGCTAGCGTTTTAAAATCTTATTAAGCTCTGTTTTCACCTCTGCAACCAGTTCAGTGAAGATGCAGTGACACCCTCCGCTAATCTCTTCCCCTTCATCTCTTCCCACCCTCCTCTCTTCTCTCATCCCACTCTCTGCTCCTCTTTCTCTCAGAGTCACGGCTCATTGGAAGACAAACATCCTGACCCTCTGCACCCCCCACCCCCACCCTCTCCCACCTCTCTGCCTCCCTCTATTCCTCCCTCTTATCCCGCTCCTCCAGCTCAGCTCGTAACCGTATCCTACCTGCAGCGGATCCTTTCCACGCATTCATCAACGTCAGTCGTTTGGACGAGCTCTTGGAGAGCGGGGCGGGAAAAAAGCAGAACATGACATTAGTTTGAGAAAGGGAGAGAGTTGGGTGATGTGAAAAAGGAGGCATCCTGGTGAGAAGGCATGCTTGGAATCAGCAGTATCCCCCTCCCCCCACCTTACTGAGATGGAGAGTCACTGAATCAGGACATTACATTGTCAGCTACAGCTGTGTTTATCATTAACTGCTCAAAAAGTGATTTCATAGGGCCTGTAAATGAATGACATCTCATGCACAACTCATGAAAACTACAAGGCTACTTTGACGTATTTATGGATTTTTCTTGGAAGCTGTTTTGAGAACCTTGTCGTTTTCTTTCTCGAATCTGCAATGAATGAAGACGCAGGTGAATCTTGATAAAGTAGAATATTATCAAAACATTTTACACCAATGTTTAAAAGCCTTAATTTATGTCAATTTTGAGTATTTTCGTTTACCACTGATGACATTTAATTTCTGAAAATCAGAAAACACCTGTTTACAGATTTTTATTTTCAAATGTTATTTCAATCTGACAAATAAGCCTCACCAGAATGCATGTTGTAATTTACTGAGCTTTAATTGTCTATAGACTCATATTTGATAAATTTCAAGGTAATTACCTGGCGGTTCTGAACCGGGTCTGAAGGTTCTTGGGAGGTCTCTTTACCCACGAAATCACAGACTTGAAGAGGGGGGAACATTTATGCACTCATTATTGCTGTGTTCAATATTTTTTTATTTAATCGACATTATTTTGTAGAACTCAGTTTTCACTCTGATGTTAAAGGTTTTTTTTTCATATTTTTTTGTCCAAAAAAAAAAAAAAGCTAAACTTTGTTGTTCACAATTGAAAATATCTAAGGGGGTAAATAGTTTTTATAGACGCTGTATATTATTTTCTGCTACACTGCAGATACTGCAGCTTACCTGAATCATGAAAGATTGAACTGATTGCAAATCAGCAATCACCTACCAGCTTCAAAATCAATTGTTACTGTAGACAAACATGAGTTATTATTGTAAAGAAATATAATAAGGCAAAAAAAGGTCCATTGATTTTTTTTTTTAAAGTTACTTTACTAAAGACCTTAGTGTGCTCAGTGGGGGTTTTCTAATGTGCTAATAGCTCAGTAGAAAAGATTAAAATCATTACATTTTCAGCATTAAGCAATAGTTTAGGTTTAAGAGCACTGAAGTCGACTCGAGTTACTGTTGGTAGACATAAGAACCAAGGAGATTTAAGCCACCATGTCTCTTAGCTTCCCGGTTCAGTTGAACGTTTCAGAAACAGACCACACCACCAGGAAGGAGCCTCCATGCTGGCTGATGGGAAATAATCAAAGTGAAGGTGATAACACAGAGGAAAACACTTGAGCTCAATGTTTGGGTTTCTAATTTGGTTTTCGGTGCTGATATTTAGACTGGATCAGAGAAGAAATGAACAAAGTGAAGAAGCAACAGCAGCGAAGCAGAAGGACTTGTAAACAGACCTTATTGGACGGGTGGACAGTGACACAGTGGTGCCTGGGTCTTGTCTAACTCAATGAAAGTCGGCCTGAATCACTGTTTTTTTCTTTGTGATGGAAACCAGTAACCTTGCCATGAATAAAACAGTTGCTAAGGATTGTAATGAGTATGAGATCATCATTCATTCATGCTGTTTTTTTTTCTGAAACCTTTAATCATTGCTCCTGAAAACACAGGAAATATTTGGTCGCAACAACTTTTGCCAAAGTTCCCAGTAGTTTTCTTTTGCCTTCTTTAAAAACACAAACAAATGTATTTTCTCCGGGGTCGACATTATACACCGTCGCTTTGCTGCTGCTTGAAGCCTTTTGACAGTTTAGAGCTTTGCTGCAAACTGGATGTATTGTTTGTAAAGAGAAGCCCCTCTGTTTCATGAACTGTAAGACTCTGACAGGATCGAGTGTCCCTCGGTGGTGCTTCGACTTTCTGTGTTTTATTTCCATAGTTGGGCCAGGACTGTTTGAAGTCAAAGCCCTTTGCTGATTACCGGAGAACATGGCTGAGAAGCTCTCTGGAGCGACGTGTCACACTTTCATCTTTCTCCTTCTGTCTGTCATGTGAACATGGGTTCCACATGACAGGAGAATCTACTGAAGGAAATCAGAGGGGACATTGTGGAGATTTTTTTTTTTAGGTCACAGAGAACAATCAAAAATTGACCCAAGAAGTAGCCGGAGGGAGAACGAACTGTGTTTAAAACTCCAGCCTAAAACTTGAACCGTATACATTAATAGAAGCATGGTATGTATGTTCAAAGAGGCCAAATTGGCTTCATGCAGCTGGGATTACCATAACCAGAACATTTCAATGCTTCTTTTTGAGACGTTTGACAGTGCAAGACCAATCAGGGTTTTAGAGATGTGTTGGCAAATTGGACACATTTTAGCTTGATAACCATTGATGAGTCTTTAGGCAGTCAGAAATGTTCAAAATCCAACCTTTTTCTGGAAAGTACCACAACTAAGCAGCAGCAGAATGCACTGACATCAACATTCTTTGCCGTGGAAGTTTTTCCTGATGGAAGAGGACTCCTTTCACTATCAGAAAAAAGTTAAGAAATTAAGTCTAAAACGAGCACAGAAAATGTTAGTGGCGCTTTAATTCCTACAGGGTGCAGGTTTTGACAAGAGAGTCGACTCTCTTGTCAACATTTCTCTATTTTATCTGTTTGAGTCTTCAGTCTTTGTTGTGGAACATGGTTAGGGATTGCTGGCAGACTTTTGAACATATAATAGTTAAAGTCCAGCTTTACATTTTCTACGGAATATGAATAACAACTAATATCTCTAATAGGCAACAGGATGCTAAACACAGCATTCGGTTTTCAACGTTTCTGCCTAGTTACGTTTCTTCTTCGACAAGGAGGTTATGCTATGTTTTTTTTTTCTTAATTAATATGAATCAGGAATTGGAAATAGTTCGAGCTGTTTTACAAGGTGATTCAGAAAGTATGCATGATCAATGTGAAGCACAGAAAAAGCATCATCAGCAACATGTATTTTTAAGACGAGACAATAATTAATGTTCCACAAAATCCTCTTCATTGCCTCTCATCTTGACCTATGTGGCATGTTTTCCAATTACAACAGCACACATGGCAGCAACATAATGTGCAATGAGCTCAATATTGTTTTCTAATAAATTGTGAGAACATTTGTTACCAGTAAAAGAACAGGTGTTGTTATCCATTGCGCATTATCTACTCCAAAACTCTCATCTGGCAGATTTCTATGCAAATTGAAGAAATCCTGTCATTTGGAATATATTTGTTTTTTTAGTTATTCTGCCTTTTGCTACATCCTTCCATATGAAAACATAGTGAAACTTTATATCTATAAAACCTTGGCCTTGATTGTAGATCACTACACTGGTTAGCTGGAGCACCTGCATCTGGGATTGGTGGATTTAAAAAAAAAAATTATTTTAAAAAAAGCATCCCCCAAGTTTAGCTTTTCTTTTTTTCTTTCTGGAATCTGATTACTTTATACATTACAGAGACAAATAGCTGTCTGCACCATCTTCCATCTGTCCTGATGAGCAAGAGGTGAATCAGAAGAGGGGAATGTTGGCTGCCTTCTGCGTCACCTCCTGCGTGGAGCCAAAATTTTAAGAAGATGATGAGACTGTCTGCATGCGTGTGCTCTAATTGTGTCCCGGGAATGTTCCAGGAAGGTTATTTGTGCTCCTTTATTTCAATGTTCCAAAGGGGTGACACCAGATTTTAAACTATAACAAAAGGACCAGGAACGTTCAGCGTCTTCCGAAAGTTTTGAAATCCATCACATTTTGTCTTGTTACCAAAACGTCACTATGACGTGACTGTAGGGATCCTGTTTTGAGTGTTGTGCCTCCAAATGCAGTGTCTTGCACCATCCGCACAGAACCGTCTTCCATATTCCCTACATTGTTTTGTGGCAAACTGTAATTGTGATTTTTTTTGTGCCACATCTGCATGAGTCAGATTTGCTGAAGTAAAATGAATAGCTGTAATGTCAACAGATTGTCCAACAATCATGGTTGTGTTTTGTTGAAGTGATTTGTTGCAATGTAAAACTAAAACACAGCATTTCCTTTGCTTACATAACTTTTTGAGAAACCCCGTTTTTCTATGTTCTTCATTTAAAAGCCCGTTAGCAGGATCTGCTTCGCTAAGAGCCGAAAATAGAAGCCGAAAAGCAAGAAAGTTTAAGTTTTCCATCTATTGAGAAGGAGCTCGTATATCCAGGTAAGTTTACATAAAAAATTCCTGAGCTCCTTCCAAACTTCTATCCCTGCATCAGCCGGCACATGCTTGACTGATGATCTGGAGGACTCCTGTGTGACTGCTGGAGAAACGGCACGTAGGAGAGCGGAGAGACATGGCGCAGGTACGAGGTGGGGGCGAGAGGTAGGCTTGCGATCTTTCACTTGTTTGTTTCCGCTCGTCGTCAAAAGACTGTCCTTTCATCTCCGCTCATATACCGGGTGTTTTCGTCACACAAAGGAAGCTCACAGGGTTTTATCTCAGGAAGATTTACAGGGAATGATGGGGAGGCACACTGTTCCCAAGTGTTTAAGTAGTCTGACTGATAACACCTGCACAGATCTCTGTCTGTGGTGAGATGTGCGGTGAGCAACTTCTGCTGGATTGTAGCAACAGCTCTGCGTCGTGCAATGCCTCAGATTTCCGATAATGCTCCACAAAGTAGCAAACTCTCCAAATTCAAAGTTTGATATGAAGGGTCAATAGTAAGCAATAAGCGAGGTCTGTTTCTACAAAAATATAATGACATGCTTCCGGACAATGTTGTGGTTTTGTTTATTACAGGATTTTATCAACTTGTCTGTTTTAATGAAATGACTATAATTGAAAGAATTGCAGATTAGGGCTGGAACAATAACAACAAGGGAGAAGAAACATTTCCTTTGTTGCTATTGTGCCACTGCATTCCCTCCAGGTTTTTAAAAAGTAGATTTTATAATACTGTAGTGTAAGTAGTGGCAGGATGTTGGGGTGGTGTGCATATCTGCACGGCCGCCTCCGTCACCTTGCATGCATTGTTCCTGAAGACTCTTCTTATCAGTTTAAGGTTGGAGAGAGGGGAGGTGCAAGACTTGCATTAATAACTGCCTTTAGTTCTAGTTTAATTGTTGTTAATTATACAACTGCTGTCCATGGTGCTGAATTATAGCCATATTGCAGCCAACAGCTGATTTTAGATCTATAGACGGACACTTTATTTCCCTCCAACACTATTATTATAAAAGGCATTATGTGCCAAAATAGAGTTCCGCTTACAGTGTCTTGGTACAACGTTGTTTATGCAACACTGCTCCCGATGTATCAAGCCAAATTATCATCTTTGCTGCTGAAGTATGTGAAAGTCTGGAAGAGCAAAAAGCTATTGTTTCCTGCAGTTCCGATGAGTTATTTATTTTTTCAGACTCTCACAGATAAGACAATAGGAATGTGTAAATAAAAATGATAAGTTGTTTGTTTTCGCGGCTCGTCGCGGCTGGAGGTGTGCATGTCTGCACGGCTGCCTCCGTCATCCTGCAGAACCTCACAATTGGATGCATTGTTCCTGACGACTCTTCTTATCAGTTGAAGGTTGGAGCACTGTGAAGAGCCGGTGCAAGCAGCAGCCCTGCTGCAGGTCGCGGTTCGGCTCCGAAGAAATGTAAACTAAGTGCAGTCACCTTAAAAACTTAGCACATGAGTCCATGAGGTGGAGAGCCTTTATTCTGGATTTATGAGTTGTGTTTTCTTTTTTTTTTCTTTCTTCTATATATTCATACATTTACTGTTAGAATTATGCTGATGGGTGATCAATGCTGGGCCTTTCAAGTGTTGTCCAGTGTCTTTTAACTTCCCCATTTTAACATGTTACAATCGCAAACATTGCCTTTTATTGAGATGTGTTGTAGTAAAACAGCACATGAAGAAGAAAGGAAGACTAATAATTTCTACAACCATTTCCCAACCTCCACCCAACTCTTAAGTATTATGCGCCCTCTAATTCCTTCCAGTGCAAACCTGGAACTAAATTCAGCTGTAACCTTTCCTCAACTCGAACTCGAACCTCTCTGTCCCTGGTACAGAAACCCCCACACCCGTCTCAATGATGCTGCCACTACCATGGTTCATTCTGGTGCGTTTGGTATGACACTCTACCTGATTTGTCGACACCTTTCTGTCCTTTAATGTACGTCTTCTTAGTTTTCAGTGCAAACCAATTAGAGTTTTTTGTTTTGTTTTTTCTTATTTGCAAGGTAAGTGTGGCATTTCAGCAGAGACAAAGATTAATGTTATTGCTCTTTGTTCTAACAAGATCACATTAGATTACATGAACAAGCATTGTGGTGTTTATACAGGGCAGCTCTGATACACAAGTACACAAAAAGATGGATGTAATTTTTCAGAACAATGGATCAAACACTGCTGAAGAGCAGAGCGGTCCGTAAACCAAATGTTCACGTCACTGTGGTTTCACTTGCCTCATGTTTTCTAATCTGCAGCAGACTTCTCTAGTAAACAAAGATACGCTGATCCTATGGACAGCTCAGACACAGCCCTAAGTCAATATAAACCATGCTGCGTAAACACGCAAACAGACTCGTAACCGCTGAAACAAAAATATATTTCAGCGCACAGAGTGAGTTATTACAATCAAAACCGTTCCACAAGTCCTGTGACCCCTTGTGAAGATGTGTACAAATAACTAAAATTAAATGGTCGTTTTGGAAACTCGGTTATCCGAGGATGCTGCTCTTTGTTGCAGCTCTCCAGCGGGGAATTCTGAATGTGATTTTTACTGCAGTATCCCCCCGTTGTTCGAAGGGAAACTAATCTGGTTTCTTTTTTTCTTTTTCTTTTTTTTTGCCACACTTCCGGCTGTTCTGAGGGCCATAATTGCTGCCCTGACTGCAATTGCACCTTTGTAATTGCACTTTTACACTTTTCCAGAGTTGGAAAAGGTTTGTTGCTATTTCACGATTTATGAAGTATAACACGAATCTCCTTTAAAATGAAAGTCCTCTTGAATTTCCAATTTTTGGAAGTGACAAAGAATGACTCATTAAATGTACAAAGAGGACGTTAGATTTCAGAGACGCCCTGTTGATCAAAAATACAGCATAAAGCCTTATATCGTATTTATTTTAAATAACGGGTGCACAAAGTGTGGTCCTGTGATCACAACTGTTTTTATGGGATTTGTTTTCTCCAGTGAGTAATTGTGCTTAAATTAAAAATGGGATTCATCAGAGGAAGATGAGGAAGCTAAGTCTTTATCTCCACATTTGATCGGCACTTTTCATAAAGGAACGCCTCTTAAAAGCTGGTGGCAGACGATGTTGCAGACAAACCAGCATGATCACAGAAGAATTAATTCAGATAGCCTGTTTGTAGCCTTCCATCTGATTGGATAAATACCTTTCAGGCACCGCCTCGTATTCTACATCTAATCAATTCAACAACTAACCGGTGAATCAGGCAGAAGGACTTTTTAGATGATAATTGGACTGCTGCCTGGAATGCACATATGTATAAGTTGATTTTTACAGAAGTGCAGGAGCTATAAAAGCTATTTATCGCATTCCTGCACTAAAAGGTATCCATACCCACAAGGTTCTCTGGCAAGGTGTCAAAAATGTCAGCACTTAGCCCTGTTCTCTGGAGATGTTGGCACTTATGGAGGCTTAATATCAGCCTGATCTGTAAAACAATGCTGTGCTCCTATGCCAACCAGCCAGCCAAGTCCAGATTTAAGACGTTTCTGCCTTTTCCTTAAAATTGCAAGCAGGTGTTCGTCCCCTGCTTTTCTCTCCTCCTGCTTCCCAGAAAAAAAAAGAAACAAAATCTCCCTACTCAGCTTCCCCACCTCGTGTGTATGCGTGTGTGTGTGCGTGAAAGTGTAACTGGAGTTGCGAGCCAAAGCTTCTCAGGTTTAAGCAAATTTTCACAACTAAAGGTGTCATTAAGATGCTGACATGATCATGCACGAGGCGGAAATAAGATTAACATCATTCCCTCTAATTCCTCACTAATTGCTCTGAGATGTTTTCCTAAGCGAGTGTAGCAGAGGAAAGGGAGCTGCAAGCCCAGCAAGGAGGAATTTGAGGGTCAGCCAAACTGGGATGCAGTTCATTTATATTGCAACTAAGGGGAGCGTTTCAAAGCGGTTATTCTGAAAAATGTGGTGGAAAAGAGCGATAATGAGATTCTAGTGTTCCTGAAAATACGACTCCATAAAATTACTTCCCTTTTATCCAGCTGGTTTTGACACACTGTCTTAATTTCCTTACAATATAAACAGTTTGGATGACAAACCGCTTTAGCAATTTAAAGTAACTCCACCGAGAGGCTTTCACAGGTAATCAGAACACTTTTAATGTCAAAGATTTGTTGACGTAGTGGCCTTAATTCACAGTAATAACACATGAAACGGGCAGCGAGGCTGGGAGGAAGTCTGATTATCTGAATATGAGAAGATAAGTTTTAAAACACCAGCTCTGGATGAGTGGCATGGCAGAGAACGGCTGATTTAGCTACGTTTAGGCCGCTGGTCCTGTCAGTCCGTACAAGGCAATCAGGAATGTGGAACTTGTGTCTTCTTCCAAAGTCACTGCGTTAATCTCCCGGTTTTAATGAGCACTTAGGAACCATGCAGAATGTTCTCTGTATTCTAAACAGACTGGAGAGACAGTGGGTACCGGGACTTTGTGGTTCTGTCTTGTTTGCATAAGATCGCAAGTGAGATAATGCTTTAAATAAAGTATTTGAGAAAGAATTTTGCAAAACACCTCCACTTTTTTTCGACTTCTTCCTAATTTCTTTAGCAGTGCTTTTGCAAAAGTATTAACACAGTCTTGAATTTTATTCTTTTTTTTAAACTGCTTGTCAAATAAAACCCACAAATGTCAGCGTGTCCTACTCAGCTTCCGTGTGCAAGAACAACACATGTTAGTGTGTAACTGTGAGGTGGGATGAAAAAGCAATTATGGCTTTTTGCAAGCAAAAAATTGAAAGAAGAGAATGTGCTTTTTTTTGCCAACTTGGTAGAATCGCCGTTGGTGCAACTACAACTACAAGACACTCGGTTCGTACATCCAGCAGCTGTTTACGTCTGGACTAAGATTGGACATTTTCACTCATTCCTCTTTGCAAAATATCTCAAGCTAAGTTAGACTGAATCTAGACACTCAGTTTTGCCACAGATTCTTAATCAGGACTTTAACTGGACTGTTATAAAATAAAACATGAACATGCTTTGATCTAAACTATTTATTAAAACTATTAGTTCTGCTGTCCTGGTAGAATATGACCCTCTGTTCCAGTTTACAGTCACTTGCAGCCTTGAGTCATGTTTTTTATTTATAGGATTGCTCCATATTTAGCTGCATTGGCTGTCAACTCTGATCTGCTCAAGAACAAAAAAAAAAAAAGCTTCCCCACAGCATGACGCTGCCATCACTGTGTCTCGTGAATGACGACGGCAAGCATTGTGTTGACAAACACAAACCTCAAACAGGATTTCTTTTGGATCTCTTGGTCCCTCTCAGATTCTCACCCTCTTGGGTACTCGTTTTATTTCGCCATGCGAGCTTCCTCCATTTTTGTTTTTATTTGCAGTGCTTTCTTTTTTATTACCTTAAAATACTGAAACTCCTGTTTGTGGTCTGTAAGCGGAAGGTGAAACCAAGCTCCATGGTTATGGAGAAGGTTCTTGTCTTTGTTTTCATGCCTGGCAGGGAGAGATTGATGCGCACTGTAAGTGGTCTTGTTCTGCTCAGCTATTAAGCACATCCATCAAGTTAATTTTCAATTATTACGATGATTTAAGGAGCAAAAGGGGGAGTGAAAGGGCTAGTAGGCGTGGTTACTGCTGCTACTTGAGGTGATTAAACAGCATTTAAGAGGTTCGGGCCCTTCACTCATCTCCTCCCTTGAATGTTGTTCTGATATACCAGATTTCACAGGAGCGGTTGTGGGGATGTCTGCCTGCGTCTCTGAGCGTTCGGTACAAATGTCATCCTGTGTTGAAATACTGGCGTTGAGCTGAGTTACACCACTCAAACTCTTGATGAATGGCTGAGCAGATTGGGGCTGTGGGAGAATAATATGCTGCTCTGTTCGGCTCATTTCCTTTCAGTTAAATCATCCAAGAGAAGTATTCCCTCTCGCCTTCGGGACTGTATATTCTGTCTATGTGGGAAGTTGAAGTTACTGGAAACTGAAAGAAAGGAAGAAAAAAAAAGGAATCTGTGTGTTAGACATCTGTTTGTTGCCATAAGCATAGATGACATTTACACTAACTCATCTGACATTTGAAGTGAGGAAGTACAGTATGAATAGCAAAGCAGAGTTCAGATGGTTCAGTGCATGGAGCCATATTTCTGGTTGTGTTGTGTTTTTATGAGGAATGTTCTGAGTTGATCCCAAGAATCATCTCAGCATCCAGACAGATGCTCCTATAAACAATTGCTACTGTATTCACTGGGAAAATGTTATCCCCAGTACCTGTTGTTGGCATACTGTCTGCAATTTTCTCAGCAATACCCTATTCCGTTTGTCTAGTGTCAAACTAAAGGCCTGTGGGCCAAATCTGGTCCACTATCACTATTTCTGTGGCCCTCCAGACGCCAGACTAAAAGATGTTGTGTGGAAAATTTTGGTAGATGTGCTAACAGTGGCTTAGCGCTTATGGAAATTCCTCCAAATGAAAACATTGTCAGCAGGAGCGAGACTGAGAAAAAAGCGTTAAGGAGCTAAACACATTATGAAGAAAGCACTTAAACACAGCGCATTACTTTACTGCCTATCCTTGGCATTTATTTTATTAATGAATTGCACTGGGGCAGATTATAGGCAAATGTAAACAAATGTCCCACATGTTCATTTACGATAGTTAAATAGTTTGAGTCAAACTGGAGTTGGGGACAAAAACTTATGACAACACTGATTTTGCTTCCTCTTGGAGAAGGGGGAAAAAAAAAATCACCCGAATCAGCCGAGAACATGACAGATTTTCCAAACTACTTCAAAAACACAGGTTTGATTGGAAAACAGTCATTGCTGGTCTTTAAATCTACACGCATTTTGAGGGCTTAAAAACTATGTGTAATGTGTAAAACTAAGGGAAAACAACAGGAAGAATCACATGTCAATGCTGACCTTAAATATGTTTTATTTCAGAATGTTTTCAGAATTTTGTTTGATTTGTTAAAATAATAATAATGCTTTTAATAATGCTGTTTGTGCTTTTGTTTAAATGTGCTTGAAAGGGATTTTTTTCACACTTATAGTTGCGATGTTGCAGTCCCAACTATAAATGCAAATTGATCAGTCATGACAACCTTTCCTCTGCACCTCTGCACTCTACTGAATTTTGACCAATCCTTTAGCCCCTTTCTAATTTAACTTCCTGTTTCACAACATTTCTTGAAAGCCAAACCTGCAAGACAAAATCATTTGTGGTGTTAAAATTAACATTTTCCCTTTTTCTTTTTTTTTTTTTTTTTTTACAGAAAAACATTTTGAGATGTTCTGTAGGATTTGTTTATACCATGTGTACATTCCATGTAAACTTGAATGACCGATATGGATTTTTTCTTTTGCACCTTGACAACTCCCCTGGACATGTTCTTTTGTATAAAGAATATTAATATTGTACAGAGGAGGTGCTTGAAAGTGTAATTTCCACTTTTAATATTAACTATTTTAAATTCCTCTCTTTGTTGGCAAGGTTATGTTCAAGAATGTCAATGTTTTTGTAAGACAGTGTTATGGTAAAAATAAAACCTAACAAAAAAAAAAAAAAAATCACATCTTTGTGTGCAACCTTTTGAGAAAATAAAACAAAATCAGTAATTTTAGGCTGCAACCCGGACAGACAGTCACTCTGGAGTGACTGTCTGTCGAGAAACTGTGCAATCTTTTCTTTTGTCATTTATCTATTTTAATCAGCAGTTTGACAGGAACACAAAGTCTGCAACTTTCAACAAACATTCAGTTTTGCTTCTTAAGTTACATTTGCATGTGTGTACACCCTCGTGAACATACAGACACTGTTGCAAATGGTTGGATTTCATCTGCTCGGTGTGACCTAACGCTCAGCATTTCATTTCTGAAATCCAGCAGAGCAAGTTATAGGGTTTCTCCGAGTTCTACAGTGAGCATCTATAGTAGCTGAATGCTCTATATTTCCTGAGATGCATGGCCGCCTTTCCCATTGTCCAGGGTATGAGTACACGCCTCCGACCCTCCCGCACACACACCCAAACACACGCATTCACAAACACGTGCAGCTTTATCAGTTCCATCTGCTCTTGAAAGCTCTGAAGGCGAGCAACAGCTCAGGCTAATTGGAGTGCAGTCGCCTGAGCTTTCTGCAGGGTAACCGTACCTGCAGCATCCAGTGTCTGCTCAGGAAATCCACAGAGACAGATCCCTTCCAAGCCTGGATCAACAGAAATATATGCTTTTTAGGACACCGCTTTTCAAATCGTGGAAAACAAAAAAGGTACATGTGATTGGTTTTTGGATCAGAATCGAAGTGTCTTTCATTTCTCAGCTGACTGAGAGCAACTTGGCCCTCAGAGTCTGCTCTCAGAACTACTCTGTTTCACATTACAGCCATAAATGTCTATATACTTCAATGGGATTTTATGTCACAGACCACAATAACAATTTTTAAGCTGAAGGAAAATAATGTGCAGTTTTCAAATACTTTTTTTTCTGATAAATGTCTGAAAGCTGGTAACACCGACTGGGCGTATTAAGAACCTCTGAGTCAATACTTTAGAAAACCAAAATAACTCTTTGGGCAATATGTAAAATGCATGTGACAGAAAAATGAATACTGCACATCACTCTTCTCCACAGTGAGACATGGTGTTGGCAGCATCATGCTTTTGTTTTCACACATAACCTAAAAATGCTACAGCTTCGCCTGCAGTGATATGAGCCTAATTTTGAATTGAGCTCAGATGGTAAAACATGCTGTGTTGTATTATAATGTCTTTAGTTAACAGTAGAATGAATTCAAAATGCATTTTGTTATGCAAATAAAATGGTTCTTTCCAAAAAAAAAAATCTTTAATCTCACATTGGGAAATTGTTGCCTTTTTTTTTTTTTTTTTTTTTTAAATAAAGACAATAATGGAAACTCAAACAAATCATTTTAAGACATGTTTTTGGGTTGAAAACCCAACAAAGTGTGCTGGGTTAAACCTGTAATTCAACTCTGTAATGCTAAATGAACCCAGTGCATCTGGAACCTCAAATGGTCTCAGTTTCATTTAAATGAATCTGAAAACCCGAAAACCTTAACAGATTAATCACTATAAGACGTATGTATATACATATTGCAGGAATAAATGACTTTGATACCGCGTTGTTGTCAGGCTGTAGCACTTTGTAAAATTACTTCTCTCATACATTTCATCCGTTTGTGTTTGTTTGACGTAGCAATCACAAATCCTCGTGTCGCTAACCCTGCAGATGTGTGTGGAGTAGAGCTGTGAGGGAAACGTCTTGGGTGTCGTTGTCTTTATTTTAGAACCATGTTGCACACATCTTGTGAGAGCAGCTCCGGGTTGCTCCATGCAAACTATGTGCTTCCTTCCCCGACCTTCCAAGTAGATCCTAGGATAGTCACAGAATATCTGCAACAGAAGAAGATAACCAAGAGCAACAAATTCCAAAAAGGACAGAAGAATGTGGAAACCACACACAAAACAAAGACAACAAAAAAACAAACAAAAAAACAAAGAAACGTGGGAACAAGCAAACAGGCTTGCTTTGTAAATTAGATTTTTGCATAATGCTCTTGAAAATAGCAGAATGTTTAGCATATTAAAGAATAGACATGATCAATAAACAGTTTTTAATGTGGTTTTCTTTGTAGTATTCATTAGTACAACATCGTAACAAAGACAGGCTTTAAACGCTTGCAGGTTTCCCTTAAACGACTATCGGTTCTGTTTAATTTTACATCTATTTGTAAAACATGGTGATAGGATCTTTAATCGCTACATCAGGATAAGCCATGAAGTGCAGAGTCCTTGTATCTCTTTCCTCTAAATCATTTTTAACGGCCTGGGGGGGTTGACGAATCTGCCCAGCTGTTTCTTTTACCCTTCATATTCTTGCAGGAAAGTGCCGATCGGAACCTGATTCCCTTTTATTCTGCTATGAAATGTTTCTCTTCAATAATGGTGATTTCTTTCTTGGACGACACGAGGCCTAACGTGGAAACAGACTGAACTTAAGCAGCACTTTTCTGGTAGTACAGGGAACTCTTTTCCTTCTATGTCTTTTAGCTAGTTGAAAAGCTAAAGCTTAAGGAAATGACATGTTAGGAAACGCCCTCAAAGTTAGGGTTAAAGGTTATGACACACTAGGGAACGCCCTCTTTAGGGCGTAGCTTAGATAGAGGCTAACAAAGGGTAGGGTAGTCATGTTGTATCTATTCTGATGATACATTAACTAAAAAAAACTGTCTTTTTGAGAGTCTTACTAGTTTCTTGGTGCATCTCTGCTAAAACATAAAAACAAAAACAACCTTAACCTGAATTATACAACTAAATAAAATGAATTACAAAGTATAGGCATAAATTAAAACTTTAGAAAATGTTTAGGCAGAAAAACAAAAGAAGCAAAAAGTTGTCCTTTATTTACCTGAGACTGTATTAATTTATAGAATATTTTGTGAAGTCCAAATAAAACCTGAATTTTGCCATCTGCTTCTTAAGGAGTACATTAACATCATGCCTGTTTGCAAATCATGTTGTTGTTTTTTTCTTCCTTTTTGCTTCGACTTGTGTATTTAACACATGTTAGAGGCACTTATTAACACAAACAGCAATAGGCCTGGAAAACAATAAAACCTAATCCAGTCTTTTATTGTTCCTTGAATGGAGAGAACACTTTGAACGTCTAATTTGGAGTAAATGGTTTCAATCACGGATAGCTCAAGCAAACACAAATGGTTTTGTTTCCTAAAATGTAAGATAAACAACTCTTTGGTCTGGAAGGTCAGCCAAAATCTTCCACATCTCTGGCTTGGTTTTTTTTCTAATCTTATTGAGGAGATAAGTAAAACTGTGCGCCGCCTGTGACTTTCTTTCATGTTAGCGAAATAAATTACAATCACTCACATTCTAGTTCTGATATCGTTTAGATCTATACAAAATAGACATGGTCAGATGCAGCCTGAAGCTGGTACGTCTCATTTTATTTCACAGTTTGATGTTGAACCATTTTTATTTTTTTTTTAGAAACTGTAAAAGTTTTTTTCAGGGATCTCTCTTTATCTGTGAATGTGTAGAAACACTCAAAACAATAATTTAATTGTTTCTCATGTCTTCATTGACTAATAAATGTCACATATCCATGAAGCTTCCTGCACACTCTTCTTATCTGAAGACCTCTTTATTATAGGACAGGTAACAATTGACTGGGGAATATTTAGTAGCCATTATGACTGAACCTTTTGCACAGGTGGTGTCCTGTCACTGAGCCATGTTGAAATTCAGTGAGCTCCTGAAAGTGGCCCGTTCTTTCACAAATGTCCATGAAAAGTTTGTAGAATCTGAGATAATATTTGTTACTGTCAAGGCAAAAGAAAATGAGGAACATAAGTTGTCTACAGATGTTGTGTATTCTCTTATATACTTAGAGCCACTAATGGTAATCAAGATTCTTACAGGGAAGCAGTGTCGGCTCGTCTATAAGAGCAACTCACCCAGATTAGTGTTAGAAAATGCTGATTAGCCCATCCTGAGCATAAATCCATTTTATAACACAATGAAAGGCTATGTATAGTTTTTTTTAAGGTACAAAAGCACATTCTGGTCTTAAAATGTGACACATAAAACCAAACAGATGACCAATATAAAAGTGGGTAGAAGAAAAATCTCCCACTTCGGAGATGGTCACTTTGCAGTTCAAGAGGCCGTTGACCACATCGAGCTTGATTCTTCTTCTACTCACTGTAAAGCAGCATTTAGTGCCATGTGGAGCAAAGTTCAACTAATGAACATTATCAATCTGAAGAATAAACACAGAGACAAGCCTGAACCCAGCTAGATGGACTTCTCCATCCTTTGGCTGATAAGGGAGCTGGGAGTGAAAGTGCATACAATCATCAGACACTCACAAATGAACTCCCAGTACGGCCAGCGGATTCAGTTTGTTCAATAAGGAGTCGTGCGTTGGGTTTTGAAACTTTATTTAGATGTTTAGATATCCATAACAGACAACAATATGTCACTAATGATGAGTTAGTTGAATTTATAATTTCTACAAAGTAGATTAAGAGAATCTTTTTAAATCGTGATGTAAAATATTAATTCCAGAGTTAAACAAATAAAATAAAAATGGTGCCTTTTGTGTGATTAGCTCCATCCATTAGAGTCTGCGGTTAAAACTTATCAGATTGCCTGAGCAAAAGAAAGCAAACAGTCTGATGGGTGGCAAGTAAATGCACAGAGTGATAGATATTTGTTTACAACAGCTGTTGGAGCAGCGCAGGCAGAATTTCTGCTTCCTCGGCCAATCAAGGATGAGCAAGTGCGTTATCTGCATTGCCATCGGGTTAGCCATCAGTGGATCCAGATAAATCTTTTTCCCCATCCCACACAGGAGAAAGTCTGAGGCATGTCTGGATTTGGGACTGTGCTAAACTTGGACTTAACACTGAGGAGGCTTTGCAAACTGAAAAATGACTGTGTACCTTCTCAAGAAACAAACGGAGCTGACAGAAAACATCTGTCAGTGGTTTGTTTAGGAAAGTTTTGTGCTGGAAAACAGTTTTGAGACATGAAAAAAAAATAAAATAAATAAAATGAAAGATCAAATCCGACAGCAGCGTAAAAATGCTAATGCCGACTTTTGGATTATCAATACATTCAAGTTTAGTTCAGAGTTGAAAAATAGATTGAATTTATCAGTAATAATCATAAAGTCTATGTGATAATAATTACCAATTGTAAAAACAAACAAACAAAAAAGGTTGAAATGTTTAAAATCTCAATATTTGTTCATGGTGGAGGTAGCATCATAATGTGGGGGGATGCAGGCACAAGACAGCCGGTCAGAGTTGATTGGAGCTAAAGCTAAAATAATAGCAATCCTGGAAAAAAAACAAAAAACAACCTGTTTGGGCCTGAAGAAAGACTCACTTTCCATCAAAACATGGACCGTAAACACGGCAGCCAGAGATATAAAGAAATACCTCTGGGTCAAAGCACATTTGTGTTCCAAAGGTTCAGTAAAAACCAAATTGAAAATCTAGTAGCGGGACTTGCAAATTTCCACTCAGTGCAAAAAGATTTCAACTATTTTACGAAGACGGAGAACATTTATTTTCTATTTATTTATAGTTGCATATTTCTAAGTGTTCAAAGCTGCAAAAAGTGGTTGTAAAAGATATTTCCTCAGGTTGCCTCACCTTTCAGATTCTAATTTGGAACATTTTTGGAAACCATTTAAGGATTATACAACTTTTTGACTTGTTCTGTCACACAAAATCACTCCAAAAATAAAAAAATAATGTAAAATTTTGTGATTTTACCTTGAAAAAAATGATAAAAGAAGATTTTATGAGTAAGAATTGTGTTGTAAGGCGCTGGATTTGCAGGTTAAGTCTGGAGAGTAAAATGAAACTACAGTAACTGTAGCATCAGCCATTAAAGCATTCTGACAATGAATCACAGGACACAGAAAACAAACAATCCAAAAAAATACAGAGGAAATATGTTTCACTTTCTAGTCTCTTGAGCTGATTTTTTGATCGTCAGTGTGTCCCAGCCTCGCAGAGAAAAGCGGAACGATGTTTCCACTTTGAGGAAAATCCCATCCATCTGTGTCTAAGTATATAAGTGGACATGTGGATCAGCATGGCCATGGATCTATTTTTCTGTATTCTCTCTGTCATGACCTTCTGTGTCTGAATTGAAATTGCTCCTCATCCACTTTCTCCCCTCTTTTCTCTTTTTGTAAATAACACTCGAGCCCTGGTCCAGGAGAACAGAGAAGATAAACCCTCTTGCAATGATTTGGGCTTCCCAAATACCCTTTTGTTCCTCTCTTTTCGACACACAAACAAAAATATGAAGTAAAAACAGATGTAGTGGTTTGTTTTAGACATGCAAAGCAGCTGGAACCAACCCCAAGAGTGGGTGTGGCAACGCATGAGTCTTTGTCACACATTCTTTGATTTGAGAGCAGATACTAACGCTCACCTTTAATTAAACTCTCTGCCCGAGCGCAGGCCGCTCTGTAAACACATAGTTTCTTTTCACCCCCAACCCCTCGACAGATTAGAGGCATAAATCATGCCAGCATGTGGACTTTGTGGGACAGTTTTCTTTTTCTTGTAGAGGATAAAGAAACAAACTCCTAATGTAAAAAAAAAAAGAGACAAAAACTCATTGGAACTGTTGAATCCGCAAAGTGCCAAGCAAAACTATTCATACTGCGTACTTACAGCGCAACCACAAACCTCCATGAAGTTGCTGGAATTTGAAGTGATATGTGTGAATCAGTGAAGAATAAACCGATCCACGTTTCTCTGCCAGGCTGAAATGTTTCCCGTCGTTCTTTATGCAATAGCTGAGGCTCAAACACGATCGGATTTAGATCATCCATGATAAGCGATTTCAAAGTGTTTCCAGCTTTTACTGGACCATGCTAACGTGTGAATGTGCTTGATGCAAACCTTTCCACTATAACTGGCTTCATTCAGGATGACCCTGTGTCGATGCATCACTTATGTCCAGCGTCCCGGTCCTAAAAGCGTGGTGCTGCCACCACTCTGTTTCCAACCAACCAGTCAGAGGGGATCTGTAATGTTTTGTTTTTATCTTCTCAAGATACTACTTTGCACATACACTGGTCCAAAAAGTTCAGTGTTGGCCATGTTTGCTCGGTTTCATTACATTACCTGTAACGACTGGAAGTTCATATGACTTTTATTCAATCATTGCTAATTTGTTGGTGCTTTTTCATGAAGGACAGATTTGTAGAGGTTATGACTAATCCAGCAGATTCATCCACCTGATCTGTGAATCGCTACACGAGACTTACTCTGAGCCTCTTGTGTGTTTGCTTGATGTTGAGCTCAGAGAGACAGTCAGTGAATGGGATATTGTTTTAAAACCTAACTTCTTCATGACTTCATTGCTGACCGATTTGCTGCGTTGCTTGATCTTCTTCCTCTGATTGGTTTGCTAACACTCTAACAAACCTATGAGGCCTCAACAGACTGTGGTTGCTACTGTGCTAAATAACATCTGAATGACAATGTGTCGTTTTAGAAAAACCCAGTACATTTGGGAGTGAATTTTTGTCTGTTTTGTGCTTAAACAGCTGACACCTAGCTTCATAAACTTAAAAAAAAGGAGGGTGGCTGTGTAGTATCTCTGAGCAGATAAACCTTTTGTCCCAGGGCACATTGCCAATGTTACATTTACTAAATTCTACTTATTTTTATTTTGTTTATTTATTTTTTTACCTTTTAAACATTCATATTGGTGACAGAGCAAACTGAAAGTCTACTTGGAGAAATGTTGTCTTTCAGTTTCCACATTGCAGTTTCCATGATGAGGAACACGTAGGCCACAAAAGACGTCAAAGACAACTTGCTCAGTAAGTCGCTCCAGTCGGTAGGTTGCTGCAGCAACTCCATCTCGAAAAAGGTGACGGGAGGATTTTGGTTGTGATGACAGAGTTGACTGCTGTTGTTACCAAGTAGCGGGGCTGTCTGAGTCATCAAACAAAGAAGAAGTAATTATTTACATAAGTCGGTTCTACCGCGAGTCCACTCAGCGGCACTCGGCAGCAAGCTTAAGGCCGAGTCAGATTTTCTGCAGGGAGCAAGCGATTACGACCTTTCAACCGCAGCATTTAATCCGTTAAAGAAAAACCAATGGGAGGTAGGTGCTTAAAAAAACAAAACTAAAAGAAAAAAACTAAAAAAACACATTCTACAATGTTTGGCTCCGTAGTCTCATGTAATATAACATAAATGGATATTCTCAAAGCAGATAGTTTATTTAAAAAAAAATTGTTTTCAGTACCAATGTGCATAATTAGCAAACTTGACAAGCAGGAAATTGGAATCAGATTTACTCTAAAGTTCAACTTCTTTGAGTATTTAAGGCTTGTATGTTTCTTTTACTCAACATTATAATGAACATGGATCAAAATGATCATTTTTAACAGCTTTCAGAATGTATTTACAAAAACAATCCTGAGTGAATTTTCTCAATTGTATGTTGTATACATACACTTTTCCATATGTATTGCTTAAATATATTTAAGTGAGTGAAAGTTACCTTCTATCACAGTAATTTATTTCATTTCCATTTTGTTTTGATGCACGGCCTTCATGTCTGTCTGTCTGTACAGGTTTTCATCTGCGGTTGTTTTATTTTGTGTCCATTGTGTGATTTGCTGTGTGCTGCGTAGCTGTTAATTTCAAACGCATGGAGCCGAGGAAGAGCAGATGCTGGGAGCTGCAACTGATGGGGATCCAGAACAAAAAAAAAAAAAGAAAAATGAAAGAAACTTTACAGAAGCTAAAAAGGAGACAGACGCAAAACCACTTGAGACAAGCACATAAAAATAATCAAACTAAGTAAACAGAATGATTCATAGTGCTTCGGCGGAATGAAACATCGTCAGCATCACTGACTGCAATAATAAACCTTCTTCTTCAGTGTTGGTAAATAACCAGCTTCCTTTCACAAAAGATGTAATTCATAGAAACTTTGTCATATTTCTTCTGCTCATTTTTCAATACATATACTTTAAATGATATTCTGTTAAAGTCATCACATCTATTAACATACCATTGAGATAAACAAGAATTAAACTTGCAACGATCGAAAAGCTACAACTTTCACACCAGAGCAACCATTTAGCTGCTGTTCGCCAAATCGATTAGTAAAACAGGAGAGCCAGGCTGGTCTTTCTGAAGTAACACTTCCCCTCCGCTGTTCTTCGGTCTCCTGGCTGATAAAAAGTGAGCTGGACAGAGAGAGGAAGTTGTCATCTGGAGCCAATGACCTTCCAAGTGAAATGTGCTTGTTGAACTTATTGAAGGGGCTCCCTTAAACAGCTACACAAACGCGATCCTGTCTTTCTCTCGCTCTTCCCTCCCTCCCCTCTTTCTCTCCTCCAAAGCCTTTGTCTGTTTTCTAATTCGTTCAGGCCTGCTGTCCTTGTGCTCTCGCTGCCTCCTCTCCTCTTCGGGGTTTTGCAGCGATGGATCTTGCGACTGGTACAGAAAACGCGGCAATAATCGGAAACTTTACTGAGCCCAACATTCCTCGCCAGTCAAAGCAGCTCAGGGTTTTTCTGTGATGTCATTGCAGATGATCACAGGCTGTCTCAAAAAACAGCAACTGTCCTTCCATCGTCTCACACCTCAACATAGTTTGACGTAAAATTGCTGTTAGTTGTGGAACAAGTAGGATAAGTAGTTTATAATAAGAATAAAACATATACTACATGTTTTCATGTTAAATATGAAAATTTGACAGGATGATTTTTTTTTCTTTTCTAGGTTGTGTTATTTTTTTCTTTTGACTTAAAGTGATAAGAAACAAAATGCACAAAGTGGTGGACAATAACCATTCATGCGTAAAAATGGTCAAGTCAAAGTCTACACCTAAATTGAGTTGAGAACTGAGAAATTTATCTTTATGAAAAGACAAAATGGCAAAAAGAAAAAAAATAAAAATAACAGCGAGCTGAATTTGCAATCTGCATGCATGATAGGAAATGACCTTTGTGGAGCCATATCCTAAATTGTTGAAACCCACCATAGAACTTGTTGGCCTACTTTATCAAAAAAAAACAAAAGCTTCTGAAAATTGTCAACAGGCCAGCAGAGCATGAGAAATGCCGGTTTAGTTTTACTGTCAGTCAGTGTGTGGCTTTTACTGAAATCTTCTAGAGCCATAAAAATACAAACAAGCTGTAAAATAAACCAAGAAACTAAACAAAACCAAACAATGAGCGCAACCTGTTACTGGGAGCAGCTCCAGTCAAATTTTCTCATTTTCTGTTTGTGTGATGGTTGTGGCTCTTACAGTTGGAAAAATGGCTCATTTCTAAACTCTGCATTGATTCTGGGTTTAGATTCACAAGCAGGATCAGCTGCATCTCATAACGCTCTCCAAACAAGAAGCTCCGTGCTTTAAATTTGCTTCCCAAAAGCTCCTGGGGCCTCATGCATAAAGGTGCCTGCGCACAAAAAATGTGCGGCGCCATATTTTACGCACAAGTCGGCATGTACAAAAATGTACTTTGCGCCAAAGTTTGCGTAAATATACGCACACTTTTTCGCTGGCGTGAAAATGTGCGGCAGCCACACAAACTTTTCTATGGACAATATCAAACTACAGAGCGTCAAAACTCACCTAAATACACTGAAATCTGACCACATTCTGTGTTATTTAGACCAAGAAGCATCAAACCCGATGTTTTTCATGATTTTAATATTTTATTGTTTAAACGTAAACGATGAAACTGAACCGCATTTGTCCTCAGACAATAAGCTGACACGCACACAAAATAAGGAAAATAAACATAAAAGTATGTGAAAACCTCGCTCGAATGTAAATAGTACTTTTTCTCAGTTTTTGTCTCATGAAGAAAACAGGGTTGGATCAGCAGATTAACTCAAACCTGTTGATTAAAAATAATCAACAAGTTTGATTATTTTTAAGGTGATCAAGGTGTGTATGCAATCACACGTATATAAATAGTTGCGCAAAGGTGAGACGCGTATTGTGGAGCTTTGGCTCTGGAGAACATCGCCAATGGAGGGATTCAGAGGGAGCGATTGATCAGAGATCATATTGATCTGCTGGGAAATGTTGATGATGGTTTATGAGCTTTTATATTAATCCAGACTGATCATCCTGGAATTTTGATTTTGTTTTCCCTTTAAAATGTATTTTTATTTTTGTGAGGTGACATTATGTGTCATCAACGCACCTTTTAAATAAAATATATACTTATTATTATTAATACTTATACTGCTCCGAACAAGGACGTTGCCATAGTTATAGCTTCACGTGGTGGCACACATCCGGGTATTTATACTAATTTACATATGTATTTATGGGTTGCAACAGGACTGCGCTCTACTTCCCGCAAATTAGGATAAATAAAGGAAAGGTGCGCGGCCACGTGCGTGCGCACGGCTTTATGCATCCGATTTTTTATTTTTTATTTTTTATTTTTTGCGCGCCGCACTTTTCCCAATTTTTCCGTACGCCAAGTTTTAGTGAGAAAACCGCGCACTCTTTTATGCATGAGGCCCCTGGTGTCCTTCTCCCACACAGCCTGCTCAGTCATCGCCTTCATCCACTACTGTGTAAATGTTGGCTTGATTGGAAAAAATTTCCACCATGGGCAGCAATTTCCATGAGGGAGGAAAACAAAACATTTTGCTGACCAGAGAAGCCAAAACAATCAAAATATGCCTCGATCTTCTGAGTAATAATCCATCCTGCTTTATTTCTGAGCTTTGATTTTCACAAAGTGGACTTCACTAGTTAAGTGAAAGGCTCTCCAGAATGAGGTCGCATCGATGCAGAAAATTGTTGCAGGTTTAAAGGAGGCTCATGGGAACATCCTTCATGATGAAAGAGCAAACTAATCTCCAGCTTGGTTTGGTCTGTTTGGACCTCCACGTAAACACGCTATAATTAATGGTGTAGACCTCTTGAGCACACTCTTTCTCTCCTATTCCTCTTTCTGCATCCTAACTGCCCCCCACACACCCACCGTCTAGAGTAGCCCTTATAGCCGTTTTTTACCCGTGTGTCTGTCTGTCTATGCAGGCCCCAGCACCCTTGTTTGGACCTAATCTGTCTGTCTGTCAGTGCCTGGTAATTGGAGCTGTTTAGGGGGTCATCCAGCCCAGGTGGGCGGGCTGGGGGAGTATTTCTCTGTGTGTGTGTGTGTGTGTGTGTGTGTGTGTGTGTGTGTGTGTGTGTGTGTGTGTGAGCACTCAGGGACAGGAATGTGTGTCAGACGAGGAACCCCAGCTTCCCACGGCTGTGCCACCCATGAGCGGAGTATGACAGGCACGAAGCGTTCGCGTTATACAGGGACGAATTCTACAGGTGCACATCAAGCTTTACTCCATTGTTCAAGAGAATCCCAACATTAGACGTCTCTTTGTCACAACTGCTGCTGTTTAGCAAAGTCAGGTACTTGGATTTCACAAATAATTCAGAATGTCTACTCAAAATATGTTCAGAAATGCTTACAACATAGTATTGTACAATCTTAGTTAGAGTGGAATTAGGTCTCTTGACTCCACCTGTGTGACTTAATCTTGGTATTAGCACAGCTGTTCTGCAAAGTTATACACAAAGAAAATAAATTTAAAACAAAAGCAAGCAAAAGAAGGGCAGTGGTGAAGAATCCTTACATGTTTAAGTAAGCTTATTTTTATAGACATCCCTCTTACATCTATAACATTATCCAATAAAATTACTTTTCATGTTAACTTGTTTATAACATCCTTTCTTAGAATTTCCTATATCCATACCTATAACTGGTACAATGCATTTATATTTGTAGCTGCCATTATGAGCAAATAAAATAATAAAGTAATAACTGACAACTTCATTAAATAGTAACAATACATTGATAATTGCAGTAATAACGGTAATTATTTCTTATATTGACATGCAGTGACAACAGTTTTTTTAAATGGCATTTAATCTGTTTTATGTTTGGACATTGTCAAACCGTTCCACATCTTCACCCCACATACTGATCATACAAAAACTCTTTCTTGTGGTTCTGAATGTTAAAGGTTTAAATTCACATATTTCCTTAAATTACAAAGTCCAATTTCTATTAGAAGAAAATCTTTTCAATGTTACGAACACCAGTGAAGAAACAGAACGTATGCATGGAGCACAGTTTAATTTTTTATCTGACAGTGGGAAGAGTGTTGCTACAATAAACCTATCCACACACACTGACTGGCCAGACAATAATTATAAGTTGAGTAGTCAACAAATGGGAAATCTGTTGCTGAGAGGAAGCCATAAAGAGTCCAATTTGTAGTTTGCAAAAAACCTTGTAAATTTGTCAATGTCAAATTTATTTATATAGCCCTTTAAAAACAGGTTTAAAACTGCAGCAAAGTGCTGTACACATGATAGTAAGTTGATAAAAAGAAAAATGTATAACACAAGAGAAAAATAAATGTATGTATTTCAATCTGGAGAGATTCAGACGGAGAAAGACACCGATTAAAAAGGTTTATTGACATACATGAATTAAAGTTCTTTGGCGCTCGGGCCCCGGCTGAGGACACCAAGCTGTGAATTGCAATAAGCTCGGGTGAGCATTCCCGATGTTGGTTAGGCATGTCATCCCCAGGGGCCCGACGCTGGTGGTGGAGGTCGGTGGAGGATGTGTGCCTGGAGAGCCGGGAGAGTGGAGGTGGAGAAGGGGTGGAGGTGTGTTGAGTGCAGCTGGAAAGCGGAAGATGCCATGGATGGAGGTCCTTATCAGCTGGGGCTTGGTCGGTGATTGGCCGTGACGTGGCTTGGTCCAGAGTTGATGAGCGAGACGCGCCGATTGGATGATGCAGGTGGGGCTAGAGAGTCTTCCAGTTTGAATTTGCGCCTAGGCTTTATAATGTTAAAATAATAAGAGTAATAATAATAAGTAAAAATCTTTGTTAAAAACTGTAACTGTTAAAAACAGAAAACTAATGTTGTACATCACACTAAAACCATTGTGCTATGTGAATGCTTTTCTTCAGCAGGAAAGGAAAAGGTTAAACACAAATGCACACCACACTTAGCAGTTTGTTTTTTTTTTGGTAGGGGTGTAGAGTAAAAAAATCTGAGAGCTATGTATTTTTTTCCCCTTTTACTTTGTAATTGTGCACTGCTTTGGTGCAGAAATCTATAGTTGCAGTGTGACAGATTGCAGTGGGTGTGCATGATCTCACTAGCCGCTACGTTTTAGCTCCAGAGATCCTAACTCACAGGTGTTAAACTCCAGTCCTCAGGGGCCGGTATCCGGCAACCTTTAGATGCGCCTCTGCTGCACCACACCTGAATAGAATAATTAGGTCATTAAGGCTCTGGAGAACTGATCTACACAAGGAGGAGGTAGTTAAGCCATTTCATTCCAACGTTTTTTGTACCTGTGGCACATCTAAAAACTGCAGGACAGTGGCCCTTGAGGACTGGAGTTTGACACCCCTGTCCTAACCCTAAAATTACGTCAGGGAATGTTACACTCAAAAGAGCTTGTTAAAAATATCGTGACGGAAATCCGAAGCTGTTTACAATATCAACATTGTCTCAAGTTTGAGAGTTTGTTTTTGTCAAGAGGGCCTTCATTGTGTTGAAACCGCTAATGGACCTGCCCAAGTTTATTGTGTGCACGTGTGGGCTGGCCCTGTATTCCTCACTTGAATCTAATTATATTGATGGGGTTCACACATTTATCAGAATGGTCTGGATCAAGAAAGAAAAACTCTCCAAAAGGAAGGTTGTGGGAATGCACAACAGACTTGAAGGAGAAGGAGACGTTGATTTCCATTGCTTGGAATATGATCCATGCAGCAGTGTATTGTATTATATTATGTCTGGATGAAAGAGAAGAAAAGCATTTTTGTGCATCTTGGTAAAATCATCACTTTCGTCTGTACCAAATAGATAAATTATGGACAATCTGCAGAATAAAAGAAAAAGTAAAAAAAAAATAAATATATTTGTGTGTTGGAAGAGATTGCGTTGCATAAGTATTCCAGCTTTGATTTCTGTGCACAATTGCACACACAATATACCTTTGTTATGCTCTCCTGTGTGATGGTTCTCTTATGTGACAGGCCGGGAAAGCATGGAGTCCAGAAAGTCAGTGCAGGACAATTGCAGCTTGTTTTGATTTTTTTTTTTTTCGGTCTGTCTGCGCACACGAGAGACGTTGAGCTGCAGGGTCAGGCGAAGCCACCCGTGCTCAGCTGGAAAAAAAAAAGTGACCATTTATCACTTGTTGATTCGCGGAGATAATGTTACCACAGCCAAGGGCAAAAATGTAGGTGGAAAGCGAGAGAGGAGAACTTTTCAGAAATAACAAACAAACTGTAAAGTCAACAATTTTTATGTTTTGTTGCAAAAAAAAAAAAAAAAGTAGACGTATTATTCTTTTGCAGCAACTTCAGTAGATGTTTTGGCAGAAGTTCATTTAGATAGAGATTAAATAATCCCTTGGGATGGAATAATCAGAAGTGTGGCCAATTTCCTCTTCTTGTAAATCTTTGACCAGCTGATATTAATCTTGGAGTAATTATGATGCCTTTTGAAGAGCTATAACATCAGAAAATAGTATTCTGCACATATAAAACGGTATTTTACTTGTATTTAAAAAAACTAAATGATTCCAAAGTTAACATTTTAAACTCTCTTTGGTACCTCGTGCTAGCAATTAGCATGGCTAGCATTGCTAACTGTTAACAGCAGTGTATTTCCTATAGAAATTGTAGATTCTCAGCTTTCAAAAACCTTGCCAGCATTTCCAAATCCAGACATTTTTCAACAACAGAAGTTAACATTTCAAATGGGATAGAAAAGAGCAACTTTGTTCTACTCCTCTAAGCCTTACTGTTATCTGCTTTAGATTTTGCTCTCTCTTGTAGCCTCACAACCAGAAGGAATTGCACACGTCTGAAAGGACTATAGAAAACATAGCTTCCACAACTTCTTTTTTATGTACTTCACTTTTACTGACGCCGCCTTGGAGTCTCCACTGATAACCAGAGTGTTGTTTTCAGTGTGAAGGTGTGGCGCTCATGTGTGGTAAACTCAAAATTTAATTCAAAAATACTTTATTGATCCCAAAGGGAAATTAAATGTTATTGTAACCAAAGGTCAATTAAGTTGAAACCTGTATTCAAGACACTCGTTACCACTTTTGATAAATGTTGGAATTATAAGAAAAGCACATTAATTTAGAGGTGCAATAATTTGTCTTTTCATTGTTTTATGCAGTTTTATTAGTAGTTATTTTTCAAACTCAGGTTTTACTAAATTAGATGTGTCTATTTTAAGACCATATTGGTTTTTATCAATATGGTCTATTCTTGTCATTTTTAAAGATTTTTGGCACTTATAGCCTTTTTTTGAACAGCAGTTTGACAGGAAATAGGGTAAGAAGGGCAAATGGCTCAAGACGGGAGACTGAACGCTGGAGAATCGTCTTGAGCCTCTGCACATGGTGCACCAACTCTACCAACAGATTTTCTTTATTTAGTCCAGGAAAATACATACCATACCTTAGTTTCAACCTTATTTTAAACAAAAACATTGAAACTTTAGCGTGGTTTGCATATCTGATCAGCACTTATATCTTTCTTACAATATTTTGCCTTCAGAAGATGCCTTTATCAAACACATTTCCATCCGTCACTTTTCAACCAGATTTTCATGTTGTTTTTATTTTTCACATGGAAGGCAGGCTTGCGTTTTTAAAAGCATTTTGCCTAAACCAGTAAATCCAAAAGTAAGAACATCCTGTCCCAGAGTAATGCAAGAAAAAGTCTCCTAACTTATATTCACATCAATTGCTAATCCTCGTTGTAGTGGTGTCCTTAAAGCTTTCCAGAAACTCTCTGGACTTTCAAAAGTGCTGAAGAGTTAGGATGAGAAATGGTAATAGCGATCATTTATTTTCCATACCAGCTTTATCCTGCCCAGAGTAGTGACTGCAGTTTGTCCCTGCTTTCATCAGGCCAGAGGTGGGATAAGCCCTGAGCACATCCACAATTCATCACAAGTCACAGAAGAGATTGCATTTATACAATGTTGCTTTGAAATCATTGGCTGCACACTAAATTTAAATAGATTTACCATTTCAACACTGTCGGTTCACATGTGTAACATTAAGATTGTGCTCCCTAACCTGAAAGTGGACCTCCACTGATGCAATCAATGCATTTCTTCAGTCTGGTCTCTCTATGTTTGTGTAAATTCATCATCAATGCCATAATGCGGCATTCAATTCCGCTACAGAGATTGGGAGGAGTGATCTAAATATTTTTGTACATTTGAGATTGAAAAAGTAAACAGGGCAGATGTATTTGCAAATTCGTACAGACATGCTATTGAGTGTCTAGCGGCATGCGCATGTTTGCGTGTGCTGTTAAGTACCAAACTGACAGTAACCAAATCCCTGAATGTGTCTTGGAAACCAGCAGATCAATGACAGCTGCTTGTCAGGAGCAGTGACCCTGGCTCTTTAGCTGTGCATCCACCATGAAGACATAAGGTCAATGACAAGGAGTGAGGGTGGGGGGTTTGTCGACTGCTGCAGTGGCCTCAGAAGTGAAGATAAAAGCATCTGTTTTAAGTTGGAGGGGAAAAAGGTCGTCCGAGTATCTTAAAGACCCTCGTATAAAAACACTGATGCAATCCAAAGATCTCAAAGTATTATTGTCTGATTTTAACATTGGAAACATGCTTTGTAGCTTTGTCCCAAAACACAGTGACCCACAAATATATGCGTAACACAAGAATGTTTTAACATTTTGCCCAATTATCATTTGGAGAAATCCCCCAAAGGATATTTAGTGCTGACTAAGAATAGGCAGAAATTTCAATGGTTTTGAACACTTGCATAGGACTATAGTAACAGCAGTGCTGTAAACAAAACTTTAGGAAAGCAATCACAGAAATTATTCTATTTGGCTATCCAGTCAATGTCTGAGCAGAGGTCAAATTATCCTCTTGATTGGTGTTGACTGCTTTTTGTTTCTGTGTAGACTCTGTTTAATAGACTTTGCGTATTTGCAGGCATATAGTAATGTCTGAATGCCCTCTCTGTCTCTCCAGCATTTAAAATATGTCAATGATTCTCTTGAGCAAAATATCTGGAGTCATGTTGGGAATTCTTCAAGAACTCCCTTCGCTGGCAGGAAGTCTTGCAGTATGAGCACCAAGGGCACCGTAGTGATCACATATGTGCTGTCTGAGCTTCAAAGTGCTGTCAACACCCCGGCTGGTAAGATACACCGAATATGGTGAAGGTCACTGTAATATGTCTTTGAGAGTGGAGGGTTGATGGTGGAGGCCATGGAGCTGATTGGTTAGCTTTAGACAAACTTGGTTACGCTGGTTTAATGGAAACCAGTCCCTCAGACCCTGCAGGGTCCTCACAAAGCATTCTTCGGTAATGAAATTATGGTGACTCTGGGTACGTTCGCCTTGTGAAATGTTGAGATCATACATTTTCACGGTTTCGAAAAGAGTGAAATAGCAACATGCAACTCTGACCAAGCATGGCTGTTATTGTCTTGTTCTGTAATGGCTCATGTCAGAAGGCGCTCTGAGGAACAAGGCTGTGGAAACATTATGTGTGGTTCCTCCATCCCATATGGGCAATCTGTTTTAGAAAACCTGCTCCTAACGAGGCACATGTATATGTTAAATAAATATAGCATTCTGCTTTCCAAAAGACAACAGATATATTTAGACATTTCAAAAGTCAATACAATTTTTGAGTGCAGAGATCCTATTTCTAATTCATACTCCCAAATCCCTTTTCTCTGAATACTACCTTCCCTTTGACTTCCTTTCTTTCTCTTCCTGCATCCATGTGTTTTGTTAAACGATCCCTGCGTCATTATGAGTTACAGAAAACAGTCGCAGCGGCTTCCCAGTTATGTGACTGTTTATCCCTTCCGTTCACCACAGCGGGTCCATGTTATAGGGATGAAAGACAATCAGGACAATGGACTTGGCTGCACTCTGGCAGGTCCATTTTGCTTGAATAAGCATGGAGTGGAACATCACTGCTCCAAAACGCAATGGGATCTATGGTTTTGGTTTAAGTAGGAGACATGGAACATTTTAGTCTTTTCACATGTATAAAATGTTTTATTTATTTGGATGGATAAATGACGATAGCTTGCTCAGTGCAGCCAGTCACAGTTAAGCATTGTAGTAAATTTAAATATATGTTGGTTGAAAGACAAACAGGCTAAAAGTATATGTATAATTTGTGTGTTTTATGCACACTTCAAAACTTTGTGCTTTACAGGTGGTGTATTATCTGTATCTTGCTTTACCTTTTTCTATTTTTTCAGGCTACAACATCAAAATTTCAACGTATTGCATTGCAATGTCTCCGATATACCACAGCAAGTAGTGTAAAATCATGTAAGGAGACTGGTAAGTATATTTATTTTATTTTATTTTTTCCAAAAAAGAAATCTGAAAAGACCCTTTTCAGACCCTTTTAATCTTATACCACCAAATAAATATAATAAAATGGATTTCGAAACTGCCCTCAGACATGCTCATCCCTGAAACAAGTGGAGAATTGCTTGGAAAAAGTAGCCAAGAAGTTCATTGCAACTCTGGAGGAGCAGCAAATTGACGGATAACATTATCAGATGAGCTGTAGCTCAATGAGATCATTAAATCTAACTTGGAGAGTTTGTCAAAGACCTCAGCGAGCTCCTGGGTTTGATCAGGATGTTTTAAAATAACGTTTGATATTGTGGGCCTTACGATTGTGTAGCATAATACATGCATAAGTGATGATGTTGCTGGAATTATAGCTGTTTTGTGTATTTTACTGACTATTTTCATCTCGACTTAACATTGAGATTTAAATTTAGCTGCAGTCTGGTAGGATGGATCAAATGGGAGTCATTTATGTTTCAGTTGTGCACTGTCCCCTTTTCAATAAAGTCAAAGCCAAATTATGTTTTCTGAGTGAGGTAATGCTCTGCTGTGGGGACCGGTAAGGTGGTCAGGGTTGATGAGGCGATGGACGGAGTTAAACAAAAGCTAATGATGAAGGAAATCTGTGCCAAAGAATTCAGGTGGAGCTAAAAGTTCATCTTCCAGCAGGGCAGTGACCTTGAAATGCGCCTTCAAGGGAAACCAAGGCTGCCAAAGTGGAGGTGCCTAAACAGATACATTAGCCAACTAGACACACAGTGTTCAAAGCAGTTTCATGTGTTAGAGTGGCTCAGTCAAAGTCTTAACCAAACCCAGTTAAGAATTGTTGAGAATTGTTAATGTTCACAGATGCTCTCCGTTTTATCTGTCTGAGCCACAACTATTTAGGGAAGACAAATTTCAGTCTCTTGATCTGGAAAGACACACTCAAAGCAATTTTGATAAGAGACAAAAGATGATTCTATAAATTATTGACTCAGGGGCCCTGAATACAAACATATGCTAAACTTTTCAGATTGTTTTTTTTTTGTGAAAACATTTTCCTCTGCTTCAAAATTATGCACTGCTTTGTGTTTATCTATCACATAAAACCATAAAAATTACATCAATTTGGCATATGCTATAAAGTGACAACATATGACAAAGTTTAGGTGGTTTAAAGGCTGTACATCTTACAAGAGTAGAAGTCAATTTAGAATTTCTTTGAAGCTGAGTCTGTTGAAAAATCTGTTTTGCAGCTTTTGTAGCACAGATCACCAAGCTTTAAAATGTAAAAGTTTTATATACATTGTTATGGGCCAGTGCATCTGAAACGGCATTGTTTGTTGACGCGCCTGTTGCGTTTAAAGGATCTGACGGAGTTCTGTCCAACCACAAATCAGAAACTGTGGTATAGGAGTCCTTGTGTACAAAAAGAGCCTTTGTAGTAGACCAAAATGTCTTAGCGGCAGCTGCTCTGCACCACCGGTGGCTCTTTTCTTTGACTTTTAAAAATGTTTACAATAAAGCTTAAATAATGAACCGATGGGGTTCATACAGTAGTAATAACAAAATCAGCTCGTCACATTCATCGACTTGGAATTATGGCCCGCATGATAATCATAACACTGCGTCTGCCAAAAATCTCTCCAAATTCAACCGTTTAAGTAAGCAATGGTCTGTTTTGTTTGAGTATTCACTAACTGCAAGGAAACCCTAGAATCATGTGGAACTATCCCATCCTTCATGCCGGTGGCTCGGTCCAGGGCACACTTTCTAACAGCAACACAATGCAGAAAGCTCCAGGGGGGTCTGGTTTTGCAAATCCATACAAGTTATGTTTTTGTAAGCTTTTTACAAGGCCATACCCACTAACCAAAGTTTTAAAATGTTTCAGGCAAAACTATAGTGATACAGAGTGCTTGCAAAATTGCATTACATTCAGAGAGAGAGAGAGAGAGAGAGAGAGAGAGAAACATGAACAGTGTTGAAATTGTAGAAGTAAAAGTATTTTTTATTGTTTTTAGTGGTTTATGTGTTTGCTGCTGAGTCCAGATCCCCCACATTCACTCTTTTTACACCACAGTGATACGCAGTGGTGGCAGATCATCTGTCCCTCTGTTTATGCTGGTAAGGCAACTCCAAACTTCCACAGAAAAATCATTAGGTGATGAGTGTAGCAGCCAATATTACCTTTCATGCATTGTTTTTTAGATTTTGAAGCCCTTCGTTGCAAAATGTTCTCGGAAATGTAAAATAAACACAGCTGCTGAGGGATGAATCGCCAATCCCAAAGACGTTCTCACAAAGAGTGCCTTTCGTTTTCAAACTGTTCTGATATTTCTACACTGGGACATCATAAACCAGATTTCTCTGGAGTGATGCTTGTGACGGTTTCTCCAGAAAACGTAAACTCTGCCGGGTCCATTTCCTGATCCTTCTTCGACCAGGTGAGTTCAACAGACTCTGAGAAACCCGATGCCTTCCAGCCTCTCTACTGCATGGCTGCTGATGCTGAGGGGTTTGTGCTCAGGTCGTGACCTTTCCCCCCCCCAAGTTGAACACCGGTTTGTTGTCTCAGCAGCAGGCCTCTTGCTGCTTCACTTCCTCCTTGTACGTACCAAATACCCTCACAAAACACCAAAGGTTTCCCTCCTCACATCAAGTCACATCAAAGACGTATCATGGCCCTTACTGGCCCAGCCTGGCCCAAATTGGTTCTTTACTTTCATCAAGGCAATAGAATTGGGTTACAAGCCAACAGTGATTAGCTGTTAAGGTAAATTACGTATTGAAGCTCATCCATCTCCTTTATCTTATTAATTTGAGTAAACAAGCAAGGCAAAAACAGGTAAAGCATATCATCTCCTGTCAAAGTTTATTCAGTTTCCTTTGGGAGTAACAATAACCTGCAATCTGTGCTGTTTTTGTAATTGTATACCTGAAAGACCCCACATGAAAACAAAGCTGTGAGAAAACCTGCAAGCTGGTGGCAATGGGACCAGACAAACTTTGTTAAAGTGTAGCTTATGCAGGTACTTTGTGTTATTTCTGATTACTTATTCAGATTTTCTTTTATTAAAAAAGGACAAGAGAATACATTTTGTTATTGCTTTGGGTTAAGGAACACTTCCTCTGCTGTAGAAAGAGTGACACCTGTCAGCTGTGAAGCATATTAATTTATCTTTTAAAATGCTTCTCAAGTCCTCATAAAGAAAAAGCGAGTCCAAAGTAATTCAGTGGACCCAAAGGCCAACCGTCACACCAGCTAACATATACAGTCTTTCTTATCTCCACACTCGATGTTGTGAAAAGCTGATAAATACTGAACTGAAAATGACTCGGGGTCCACTGGACTTCTTCAATGAGCAAACAGACGACTCTGCGTCCATCACTGTGCTGCGTGTTGGGTTGACAACGAGATCATAATCAGACAGACTTTCTGATGACCTCAGCCATTCTGTGAAATTGAATAAACAGTGCCTTGCTAAAGCATGTGTGTGTAATTTTCTCTTCTGTTAATTAGCAGCTGCAAACATTAGTGTATTTTTTGTAGCTTTATGTGACAGACCAGTACAAATCAAGGACTTGATGGAAAATATGTTTGAAAAAACATCTTTCCAAATATTCTCAATCGGATTTTGGCCTGGACTTTATTCCATCAGGTGAATATACAATGAACAGCCTTCCATTGCTTTTGATATGAATATCTGCTTCTTTAATAAGAAGTTGAAGAACATTAAGAGATACTTTTACAATGAGAACCTTTTCCAGGAACCAGGACAGTTTTATTGAAGACATTAGTGCTTCTCTGTGTTTTCATAGCTTACACAGGGTTGAAAAACAAATTACCTGGAAGAGTGCTCAGCATTTCAATATATATATATATATATATTTCAGTGCAATAATTCAGTTCTCCTTGTTTAAACTCATATACTGTCACAGTTTAAATTATTGATGTCGTCTTTCCCAAAAGAGTGGGTACATTTAAGGATTAAATCCCGAGGCACAAATTAAAACAACCACAACTTTACGGACAAGATTTAATTTAAAAAATTGAAACCCTGCTGGGATGTGTATTTAGTGTGTGCTCATTACACCTTTAGAAAATGCAATTCAGACTTTTTGTATGAGACTTTTTTAATAAAGGTGACATACTGTAGAGGAGCCTCTACGTCACAGATTTTTTGCAGGTCAAACTTTGTTCAACACTGCTGCAGTAGCCCAGGAAAAAACAAAAAAAGATATCGTGGGTCTAATAGTTGAAATGCACCTTCAGTGAAAAGGGGCAGTAGAACTGAAAACACATTTTCTGGAAAATTGCTAATAGAAACATGCTAGTCAATTTAAAGCCATCACAAGTTCAATCTGATTTATTCATAAAAAAAAATACATAAATAAATAAATGTTCAAAATCTGTATTTTTTATTTTTTTTGGATTTGTCACATTCACATAAAGACAATTTAATCTGCGTCTTAAACCGATCAGTGAGATCAGCTTCAAGTCCTGCTCAGGGTTTCTTTAGGATGGGTCTGGTTTATGCTAAATTAAGGCTTCCCATCAATCACCACATAAATTATAACTGCATACCTGAGTCATGAGCTAATTCAGTTATCAGGATATTTATAAAAGTTAATTTGACTTAATTTGAGTTATTTTACAGCTGGACACCTACACATTCGTCTCTGCTATAAAAGGAAACCATCAGCAGATGAAGAATCATGTCCTAATGTGTCTTTGATATCTTGTCCAATCGCAGATGGTCTATGAAATTAGCCTCCAGCGCTCCCATTTATTCCGACAGATCCTACCCTTATGCAAACACACACCGCCATATGTAACGCAGCACATACATTTATTTAACGTGTGTGTACACCGAGTCGAGCAAGAAATCACGTGGAGAAAAAGGAAACTGTCAGGTTGCCCCCACATGCACAGAGGAACTGACCTTGATATATCAGTGTTGTAATTAAAGCTACATTTCATGTCTCAGTGGCTTTCCCCATAATATTTACACTCCAGTTGTTGGCGTTCAAGAGATTCCCCCCCACCCCCCCAGTGTGTGTGATGCAGCAGGGGATGGTGGTGGTGGGGGGAATTCAAATAAACACCTACTCAGAGGTAACAGGTCTAAGATGTGGCAGGCAGACAGCCATCCATCTTGCAGCCAAAAGTCTCTGTCACCTGCGCCGTGAGCGAGCGGGAGGAGCGAGCCGGGCCTGGCGTGACAGCAGCGGAGCACGAAGGAGGAAAAAAACGACCGGGCCCATACATCCCTCAGAAAGATCAAACATGGAAATAATTAGGCCAGCTGTAAATAAAGCCAGGATGAAACAATAAACAACGGAGCAGCACTGGGACAGATGCGGCAGCCGAACATCAGGCCTTGCTGTTTGATGTCTGATTTGAACAACCTGCTGTCAACGGTACATGCAGGACAAGAGGCCGCGCTCGCAAGAGGCAGGCAGGCAGGCGGGCAGGAGTTGTGCTGCGGCTACTTAAGTTTAAAGGGAAAGCTTTAAAAACAGCCCGCGGGGGACGGGGAGGATGTGGGAAACTGGATAAACTGGCTAAAAGAAACATTGCTGGAGATAAATAGATGTTATTGTGTCATAGGTTCATTTTTTTCTTCTTTTTTTTGTTTTTCAGACACATGTTAGTATGTCTTCCCCATCACAGAGGAGTATAACTGGGAACACGAAAAAGGGGTCATTCTTATTTGCTTATAGTGGTGGCAGGTATAAAGCAAGTTAAAAAAGGAAGCAAAGATGCTGGAAAAAAGTTTCAGATATTTTTTATGTGTTTGTTATAATCCAGTTATATCTCAGATAATTTTCTTGGTGTTGTCGTTTAGTATAAATCCAGATTAGTTTGCTGAGGGACCAAAGTGTGTCTCTATCTTCAACCAACAACATCTTTGGATTGGGAGGCCTGCCACACAAAGTCAGATGAATTTTTAGACAGGAAATTGGAGGCGGTGCCTCGACATTGATCTTCCTGAGTGAAACACTAGAAAAGACACACGTAATAAGGCATTTGTTAGCAGAGAAACTTGCTAATAAAAAATTGAGGCAGTGTGATAGTGACTGTAATAGCAGTCATTAAAACGGCCATGACATTCCTGCTTCTTCCTGAATCTCATTTTGCTTTTATATATGAACTTTTTGATGATGATCCAATTTATTAAGTTGCATCTGTGCAAACCGCAGCCAAACTATGGAACTGGTTCTCTTTGTTATGATGTTCAGTGTTTTCTTCCAATTTCCAGGATAATTTTAAGTTACCGTAGTTGTTCTAACCTCATTAATGTCAGTGATTGTGAAATTGTTTTTGCTGACCTGGACCCGGCCGTGTTAAAGTAACTGTCTGGGTTTCTGTTCCCTGATCTCCTTCAGGCAAAGAGTCGCTGTGCTTCTACAGCGACTCTTTGAAGAATCGTGGAAATTATGACATTTAATTTCTCTTTAGGATTATTAAAGTGTTTTTAAATTGAATTGAACCCAGGACCTTGTTGCTGCAGGGCAACAGTGGTACCAACTTTGCCACCATGCAGCCGTGTTCATACAAAACATGTTCATATAAAATTCATATTTTATTTTGTATTTAATCCCATCCTTTTCTGGGGATAATCAAGTGGTTTGCATCAGGAAAGGCATCTGCCAAGTCTGTGTGCACGCAGCTGTGGAGTGGTGGAGGCTGCTGCGCTGTGTCAACCCCGTGAAGGGGGAGGTGTCGAAAGTACAGCAACATTTTCTGATTAACCAGACATGAATTTCTATGTGATATTTGCAAAAAGTTAGTGGATTACATTAAGACTAGCTAACAGTAATCTAGGAGCCCAGATGCTCAAACCTACAGACAACACCTCTCGTGTTTTTTATAGAATGGTGTAAAAGAAGATTGACTCGACAGCATTGCTGCAAAAGTCACTGAAATACTTTTTTATGGTGTTTCCGAAGGTGATGATTAGCAAATGATTGAAACATGCTCTCCAAGCGTACATAAACACACCCATGAACTCAAAAAGACGGAGAGTCATCTGCACTGACCATGGATTGCCGTCATGATAGCAACCACATGTTTCAAAACCTTAGACTGTAAATAGAGACACACACACTGAACATGTGCAGAAATGAATTAATGTTGAAAGCGTCGTTCATTTTTTTCTGTAACATTTTTTTGTACATTGTCCTAATATGTGTCATCTCTCAAACACATTCCTCGGGTGGGGGGGGAGATTCTCCACCTTCCTCTGTCTTTTCTGTTACAAATCATTTTCAGTTGTCTGAATTGAAGTTATGGTTTTAAGGAGGTTATATAAATGTGGAATCAAAACACAAGCTCTAATATGGAGTCAAGGATTTAAATTTTGCTCTGAAATTATAGCTGACTAGCAATGGATGAATCACATTTATGTTTCACACACAGTGAGTGCAAACATATGAACAGTCGTAAATACTAATAGAATGAAAATGATTGCACTTTTAATTTTTGAAAAATGGCATCCACGTCTATTATCGTTTAGGATCGAAATGATTTAAGCGAAGAGAAATGCATTTTTAAAATGAGAATCTGAAATAATCCCTTCAGAATTTAAGAGACTTTAAGTCTTATTAATTTTCTGAGCTGTTTGTGTCTCTCTGGAGAGCAGGATGGACTTCAAATCAAACACAGGCTTCTCTGACGGGAACAGTCTTTGCTCTGGAAAACAGAACCTTCAATAATAACGGCCAGATATTGGATATCATCTACCATTTATCAATGCAATTTTACACAGACACAGTTGTTACTGGCTGCAACAGTTGCAGACTTCTGATTGGAGAGACTGAGTAGGTCCCAGTAGATATGGATCATGGCAGAAAATGGAAGAGATGCAAAAAGGATGATGTGCTTTCGAATAAAATTAGCTTTAGAGAAAATAAAACCTTATAAGGATGGTCAGTGTGTGGAATTGAACTTTATCTGCATGTAACATTTTAGTGGAGACTTGGTGAGTTTATCTAACTCCATCGATGTGACTAATGGCCAACAAGCAGAGTAAGAAAAAGGTGCTAACCAAACTGACTTAAAAAAAATTCTGGAAACTGAAAAGGACAAATTTAAGCAAAACTCTGTTTTGAGATGAAAAGTTTGGAGTTTTCCTTGTTAATAAAGTGGGAAACTAAATGACCGAAGTGTTGCACTTACTTCTTAGTAATGCAAATGGAGAGCAGGAACTAAATGCTATTTTCAATTTCAATGTTTGTGTGTCATGTTCTGTGCTTTTACTCTCAAACCTACGTTACACAATTCTCTTTTTAAGGAAGTGAAAAGTTGTGTTTTATATGTAGTTTCAAGCAGTTTTTAGGTGAAATTTGGTAATGCATCAGTTACTGGCCCTCAAATCTACTGATCTGTATATACAATAATATTTCTTTGGCTTTAATTGTTAATATAACCCCACATTTTGTAATGCAAGAGACTAGAAATTGAACAAAAAACCCAAACAGGACACGTAGGGATGGGTGGGGGGGTGAAGTATTGACATTCCTTCATCAGTGACTGATGAGTTCATTTGTGATGAGGTGGAGAAAAAGAAACAAACTGAGACGCCAATCAAGGACTTAGCAACCTGCTACATGTACGTCTGTGCTTCAGGAGGTATCGATAATTCCCATCAATCATCCACTTCCTGTCTCGGTCAGCAGATGGCATGTAGGAGAGCTGTGAGATTCATTAATTACTGACACACACACACACACAAGTGCTCACTCACTCACTACATCATTACTGTCAACAGCTGCTAGGCAGGCCTTGCTCGTACCCAAATAACATCATTATCACAAATATTCCTTAACAGTGTGGGCCTATTCAGTCCCACTGGCCCTTTGCTCTACACGGATCCAAAAGGAGCTCCACATGGAGCTCTCTCAGCCAATGAGGGGCCACCAAGGGGCCCCCGGCTCATCACACTACTGAAGTGACCTCTGACCCAGCTTGATCTGTTAGAAAGGAGTCCGGGTGAAGGCCTGACGGGGGAAAGTCAGGAAGAAAAGAAGAGTGGGTATTCTCATGTTTAAAAGTTTTAGAAAAGCACGTCTTCAACTTCGCCTCACACCTGTGGTCCATCTGAAGACGCAGAAAGAGGAAAGAAATCCCAAATCTTGGGGGAAAAAAACTGTTTTGTCGTGTTTATTTATGCAGGAAAACACCAACAACTGCAGCGACACTGTGTTTTTAACAGCTGCATGAAAAAAGGGCCTTTGTGTTCCTGTAAGAATGAAGGTGATGCGGCTCATTTAGAGGTGAATCTGTGACCTGATCGTTCATCACTGACGCCAAAGTCTAGAAGTCAGTTAGCGGTGGGATCTGCTCTCAGCTCACAAATCATAACATATGACAGGACCTGCAAACACACACCCGCCTGCACTCAGCTGTCAGTTTATGCCTGCCTCTTAGTTTCTCGGTGTACGGCTCTAATGGACCTCATTGTGCAATGAATTTGTATTTAATAACCTTTAGGAATTGTTTTTCAAACTTGTTGTCAATTTCAAGATAAAATTCCACAAATGGGCTTTAAAGTCTGTTCGCCTACATCGAAGCAAGTACAGTTTAAACAAAGAATTGCAAAATTGTTGGTTTTATTCCTAATCATAACATTTCAGAAAGAATTATGTCAAAGCTAAATTACAATAAAAACAGTATTCTGTTATCCACCATTTTAAAAACACTTTTTAACAGCCTTTTTCTTAAAAAAAAAATTATTCTCAAACATAAGACATTCTTTGCCATGTTTGCAGTGATACTCAGGTTTGTAGCCACATTTGCACAATTTGTGCAAAGGCTTGTTGACATCCACTGACTATTCATGTAGACTTTTCATCATAGGGGAACAACAGCTTTGCATTTTGGATTTGTGTTTTTGACTAAAGAAGGATTGAATTTTCTTTAGACAGACCATCTTATGAGTGTTAAAATAGCAGCAGCTATTCTGGTCCCTCAATAACCAAGAGAATTTCATCTAGAGTAGCTGTTTTGATTGTTGGACATGATTGTTTAGGTGAGCTGCTCCAAGTACGGGACGATCCTGAGGATTTTCATCATTGCAGAGGGAAATTGTGTGCCATTTTGAAAAAACTAAATAAAACACACACACACACACACACACACACACACACACACACACACACACACACACACACACAACGCTTGGGCTTGTTTTGATCGTAATGCAACTAAGTAAAAAATAAAAAAATAACTCAAATAAGTAATGAAAAAATTTATTGATAAATATATTTCAATTATTTTTGACAGCTTTGACAATGCAGTAAAATTAGATTGTAATAATAGTTTTTTGCATTTCTTTAACACATTTGAATAAAAACATGATAATATCGAAAACTGATGAACTGGCACAATAATCATGACTTGAAACATTTTAACTTTCTAAAAAAGAAAATATCAAAAGTTGATGCTTTACCAGAAAACGTAAAAATTAAAAATAGGTGAGCCAAATAAACGGCTAATATTCAGAAAAAAAAAAAGTTTATATGACAGAAGACTTAGACAAACCATAGGATTACTCGTTCACACGTCACCTCCTCTCCACATGCACACACTCCCGAAAAGTGCATGCAATGCTGTAGTGGAGCCACATTTAGGTCAGCAGAGGAGCCTGCAGAATCTGGCCGGTCAGAAAGATTAGCTCCTCTCCTTGATGGTGAGGTGTGAGGCTGGTAAAGGTGAAGACAATTTGAGGAAGACACCAAAAGTCAGAGTCGACAGTTTGTGATGAACCAGTTCATGGGTGAACTGCACAAATGAAGGAAAAAAAAAATACCCTGAGCTTGAAATAGGTAATGGGAAGATTGGACGCAAAGTAAAGAAAATTTAATAAAAATGAAACTCTAGTGTCTGTGGTCGGTAAATGTTCAGGCTGTTTTTTTTCCCTCCTGCTGATGTAGACATCAGTCTACATCAGCTGGTACTGGAGAAGAGTCAGGGAAGGTCAAGAGTCCTGGCCTGATAGGCCTGACCTGGACGCCACTTGTTACCGGAGAGAGATAAACAGTTATTTGTGAGCTCATATTTTTGTGAAGAAGGTGATACACAGACAACACAGATGGTCAAAATTAAAGTGGCACGCTTTTACGTGGCAAAAATATTAAAAATGTTCACAAAAGGGTTTAATAATGAGGCAAAAAAAAAAAAAGAAAAAATAAGAAATAACTAAAAATAATTGAGTTAAATCAGCTTGGTCAGACAATATGCTGACAAATGATCTCCACATGTTATTGTGCAGCATGTTTCCCACTGACAAAAGGAGTTTTGGATTAAAGCAATCAGTTCTGCTTCGTCGTGACATGCAAGGCAGGAGTCGGCGTTATTAGCGTATGCAAATGAATATCTCATTTCTCTCAGAGGAGAGTTTGGAGAGATACAACAAATAAAAACTGAGCAGAAGGAGCAACGGGATGTTCCCTGTTTTACAGATTCAAGGTAGAATCGAGTAGATTGGATCTCCATCGGTCACACTGGTGGTGCAGATGTTACGATGTCGAGAAATATTTCAATACGTGAAAGAATTATACCTCAACATACTGAGGTTTTGTTGTATAAAAGAGGTTCAGTTATGGGAGGAATAGGTGAGGGGTTGCTGCAGAGCCTTATGTTGGCTGTAGGATATAAAAACTTCATAAAAAAGTTAAAGCTGCATCAAAAAGCATTGTTACACAGACAGAATTGTTAACAAAATGTTGTTAGTTGGTGCACATTTACAGGAAGATCAAATTAAAAGCAGTGCAGCTGCAATCAATTTCTGAGAGTTGTTCGGGTTTGCTTAGTGCTAGCACAGCAGTTAAATGTAAGCCATCACTTTAAAAGTGACACGTTTTCCTAGAAAACAACTAAATGATGCACGTTTCAGATGCCAAGTGTTGTTAATTTAGTGTAAATCATTGTATGTCGTCATCTCTTATACCATTCAGAACGACTTTATTCTGAATCTGTTGTGAATCACATGCAAATGCTGTCAATTAAAAGCAGATGTTCTCATAAGTTCAATATGAAGACTGGTACCCAAAAGAAAGTTAAGGACCCGCAAATCTGTTCATGACAAAACGTTTGCTCTCACTTCAGAAACCAGATCCTGAAATTTTGTCTTTGAAATGTTTCTTTCATACTCATAATTTGCACCAGCCGAGGTGCTGTGATCGCTTAAGCTTAAAATTGAGTGATTATTGTATGTTTTTCTTCATGGAAACTCGGTGTGTAAATGCGAATTAGATGGTGCAGTCCACGTCCAGTGCTCAAGCGCCATTATCCAGTAACATTTACATGCATCCCTGCTCCAACACACCTGAGCCATTCAATTGATTCAGGTGTGTTGGAGAAGTAGAGGACTGGAAACTGAAACGTGAGAGCAAATGCAAAATACATTCTTGTGAAGGTAATTCTAATTTTCCTTTTCTTGTCATCTTAAACCAGATTCCCCATCCTCCTCAGTCCTCTGACATCAAGAGCATATTTCTTTTTCCACAGAACTGAATATCTCCCCATTTTTGCTTGCTTGCAAACTGGAATTAAAATCCAAACAGATCAAAAGTTTTTCAAAAACCCAGACCAGCCAGTCTAAGTATACTGTCTATACTGTAAGGATGATGTGAATGGTTGACTGCTAGCAATGCTAAAGTTCGTGTCTGATTTGTGGCTGGGAACTAAAAGTCTGTTTCATTTTTCCTCTGTTGTTATCAGGTTCTTTGGTTCTTACCGGGACTCTTGGAAATTTCCTGTGGTGGGATGGAGATCGGGAATGAGGGGCAAGTTTATGATGAAGCAAAGATCAACCTGCTTATACAACTCAGATTTTCTTACTTTTCTCTCAAAACTGGAAGTCTATTTCACAAGTCTGTCTCTGGGTGATATATTGTTACATGCCTAGCATTTTTAGATTAAGTACAAAAAGATTTTGAAAACTAAGCTACCTTGCTGAACAAGTTAAATTATATGTTTTGGTGAAAGTGAAACTTGACCTCTTTTTGTTTCGCTGTGGGACACACTAAGGGTCAAAAGTCATAGCTATAGTCAAAAAAGTCCCCAAAACACAAAAACTACAGATCAGGAGTTTCATCAGACATATTTTGATGCTTGTATCTCTTAAATTGTAATCCTTAGTTTGTGTTCCCATCTCTCTTTCTTCAAATGTCACCCTTCTGTTATCTCTACCTACCTGACTTGTCTGCTTTCGACTTAAGACGGTGTTATGTTGCTGCCCTGTTTGTTTTGTTTTGTCTCTCCTCCTCCTCTTCCTCTGCTTCTTCTTCTCCTCCTGAGACCATGTTTCTGGGTGTTGGGAATCCAAAGGAGCCATAAAAAGGGAAACACAAACCTCTCAGCCATAACAGCAATGCATCCCCTGTGAAATCCTAGACGACCATTAAGCTAATGGGGCACTCTGGCCCAGCCGGTGGGTGTTAGCCAGCGCGCAAGCTCTGAGGCCCGAACCAGCTACGACGCAGTGAGCTGGGCTTCACAAAGGACTAAATAGACTTAATTGAGCAATGCTCACATAAATAGAGTTAAACACAACTGGTTTTAAGTTAAAAAATATTGCCCTGTACTTAGTTTTACATACAACATATACTTAAATAACTAGATTTGTTTTTTGTTAATTTAGCATGTCTACCTAGAAGCCTTGATGTAACTATAGGTTAATAAAGTTAATCATGCAATTAGGAAACCGTTGCCTGAAATGCCGTGGCTAGTAAATAATTCTTGAATAGTGATAAAAAGTACTTGTTCTCCTGGCAGATTATTTCACTTCTAAAAACATTTTTCCTATGTTATAGAACTAGTATCAATATAAAGGAGTCATTGACTTGAAGTAAGCTCCTAATCTTGCTCATAAGTTACTTTTGTCTTACTTCAAAAGACAAAACAAAAAGACAAACCTAACAAATTTGCACAAGACCAAAAACATTTGGTGAGATTTTGTGCTTTTGTAGCGTAATAGCCCTGGATCACTGTTAATGTGCTTGTCTTCACATAACGATAATTAATATCTTCACAGAAACACAAAGAGGCAGCCCAAACGGCATCAGTTGGCACTCGTACCACAGTTTTAGAACCGTGCACTCAGACGAGACACAGTCAGCAGACTCAGCGTGTAGAAAACTGCTGATCCCTTCTGCACAGACTTGGACATCATGCAGCTTGTTGGAGTCTGTCTAGGTTGCCAAGTGCAAAGCACACAGATCCATCGCTCCCTCCTCGTGAGAACGGACTGCTGAACTTAAGCTTTTACAGTCAAAAACCATTTGCTGTGTTTACTCATGGTTAGCAGGGCCGCCACGTACACACAGACCTCAGGTGGTAAGAGATTGCTCCCCCACCCCCACCTTCCACATCCCCTCACTCTGTCTCCGTTTGTTTTCAGGGGGAAGATGCTGACCTAAATTACAGGGGAAGTAGTTTTTTATTGGCCTTTCTGGCTCTGCACTCAGAACAATGTAAAGTTTTTCACAGGGGAGCTAACAGTAGACTTCCCCCTGCAGCTTAGCTTATCTAATTATCACTTTTCCAGCAGTAACATTAATAGTGGTGTAATTTGGCAACGTGAAAGGGAATTGTCTGTAGTTGGGGTTACACACACGCACACGAAAAAGGAAGCAGGGAAAGCAGAAACAGAAAACCTTTGCAAGGAGAATGTTTGCAGATGACAAAAAAACAAATCTACTTAGTAAGGAATGTCACTCTTGCCCCTCACTTCTGCTCTCCATAACTCCGACATCCAAAGCGCCACGCTGAGCGACAGAAGCACCAAAGCCCCCGCCGAAGACAAGGGGAAATCAGTTTCATTTCACCTCTCTGTGTGTTCCCACTCTCCTCCTCCTCCGATGTAAGCCCACTGTTCCACTTTCTCCCCAACAATGGGAAAGTGGATGATTGTGGACCCTGCCTGTTCTCAGGCTCAGGGGTGTAAATTCCAGCAAAGCCCCAGGGCTCCGGAAAGAAGGGGGAACCGAACTTTGTCTGCCCCCTCCTCATTGGAACCTTCATTGGAGGGGTTTGGAGATAATGAAGCCTGGACAGCAGGGGTTCACTGAGGTGGAGAGGCAATAATTGTGTGTGCTTGCACGAGCGTGTGTGTGTCTTCAGGGGATTTCTTCAGAGACGCAGCAGAGGGCATTCCAGGGCCTGTTCTCCTCGTCACCTCTAGTGACCAAACGTCTAATTACACAGCAGGTTACATCAACACACTTTCACACGGAAACATGCACCCACTTTTAGACTTATTTTTGCTTTATTGGTTTCCCATTAAGAAGTGAAAATGGGATCAAAAGGTCAGCTTGAGGACGACTTTGCTTCAAATAACTATACCTTAACAACTATCAGACGGCGAGAACTAAACACTAAATTACCCTATTGTCTCTTTTTAATGTACTAGCCATCCCTGTATGCTGTAATGAAGCATTGCACTATAATGAATTATTTTTGCTTTGTCAAAATCAATCAAACCGAAAGAATATCATTTCACTTGCATGTTTTTCTCTCTTTTGTTCTACTTACTTAAATATTTTGGGTAAAATATATCTTAGAAAGAAAGCGTGTTAACACCAGTCACTCTAGCCTGAATGCACTCCATAAAAGCAAATTAACAGCCAGCATTGTGCTCACACTCTTGTCTCAAGGGTGGGCTTTTCTTCACTGAGTGGTGGCAGAGCAGAACCTGCAGTTTTTATAGTGGTAATTACTACTAAGCTGTTTACTGGCCCAGTCAACCGTTTCATGACACTCATACATACAAACATGCAAACTCAAACCCTAATGCAGCAGGCATGATTACACACACTAATTGATTCTTACCAATCAAACGTGCACGCTTGTGTCAGTCACGGCTTTGCTCGTCGTAGTAACTCTGCTGGCTAAAACCACACAGCAGCAACATCAGCACAAATGATCTGTTTCATGCATTTTCACTTGCCTGGAGGCTTTTTTTTTTCTCTTTACAACCAGGTAAAAGCCAACATATCTTGCCATTCCATAGTTATTTGTGAAGTATCTCAATGGAAAACCTATTGGAAATACTAGATTGTTTATTTTATGAATCAGATTACCATATTATTTACGAACAAGAGCAAATTTTGCCTAGACTGAATGAAAATGACCTGCAGGATCATCTCAACATTCAAAAAAGGGGAGAAATTTGTGAATGCTATATTGTTCTTTAATATATTAGACATTATAAAATACATGTGACATGCCATTTTAAGATAAGCGATAGAATTGCATTATATCCAAATGCAATATTCTTATAAACTAAAACACTGGAATAGGTGTTTCCTTTAATGTTTGGTATTTAGTGATTGATAAAATCTTTTCTCTGGTCTTTGGTAGCGTTTCAAATTCACTTCATTGTGTATTTTGTCTTGATGATCTATGCATAGGTCAAACAATATCAAAAAAGTTACAGTTATTCACGTTCCACTCTTCTGGATCAAAACGAGGTTGTAAGTCAAGTTGCAAAATGCACAAGGAAGAGACAGCAACAGCAAACCAAACAGAGTGATCAATTTATTGGAAACCAAATTTAAACAGGCTCTTCATGAGCTGATCCAAAGTTCAAAAAGATTAGCCAAAGGAAAAACAAAAGAAACCAGGACTCATGTGAATTGTCCCACCATTTCAGCAACAATTAGCTTAGCCATGCTTGATGCAAGGTTTTCCAGTAACCTTGAGGGAAAGTTGCTTCTTGTGGTGAGGAAACCAGTGTTATTTCTGGAAGAAATCAGAACGGTGTTGTAAACTTCTGCATTTTCTTGTTGAAAAACTTAATCAATTCAGTAGGGCCTCCCTTTAGTAAAGGGATGTCTACTGAAACATGCCACCATCAACCTCAGTAAAACTCCTCCTCCTTTCAGTTTACCATGTTTGGTTCTTCCTGAAAAAGCTCAAATGTTCAGGTTTGTCCCGTTGAAGCCTTTGAACAAATTTTTTGTTCGTTAAGATCTTCTCTACCATATGCCATCTTATGGCTATTGGATTTCAGTCGGTGTCAGTAAGGAACGTGATTTGAGTCGAGGATCTGCTTCTGTTTTCATAGACGGCCCATTCGACGCTTTGGTAATATTGCAGGTAATATTGAGTCATTTGGTTTTTACTGTGTCCAACCTCGACAGCAATGGATCATTGCAATAGTCATTGTAAAGAATCCTGCAAAGTTCAAAGACGGAAAGCCTTTTTTGAATTACCATCAGGGCATCATGACTGCATGAAAGTTTGACAGAAAACTGCACAAAATCTAGATTTAAGAGAGTATTTAAGGCTATTAGTCTGAAACGTTTGTTCAGAAGATAATTTGATTTTTAATGTATTTTTTCAGAAACTAGTCTGTGCCTGAAAAACAGCTGACTCAATCACAAATATTCCCTCTGCTTCTTTACTTTGATGAGTAAAATTAATCCAAACGAGCATCTCTGCTTCATCTCTTCTATTTTTTTTCTCCTAAACAAAATCAATATGACTATAAAACTTTGTTTTCCACTGGAAAAACAGTGCTCTTGTTTTCTTGCTCTTAAAGTGTCAGTTCTGCAGAGCGACGAGGAACAGAGCCCTTGTTTGACGTCATGGAGGCCAAGAGGGAGAATTCCCCTGCCTTCCTGCTCAGGTGTTTGTTTTCTCTTCAAACGCTGACGGAGGAAACAGGTACCTGGTGTCATCTGAACGTTTTCCCGTGGAGTCCGTACACCGGCCTGGCTCGGCGTTCGCTCGTCTTCCCTCGGCCCTGACTTACACTTTTTAATTTGACTCTGTCACACGGACCAGATGAAACAGACACACAGTCTGGGTAGACAAAACAGACTCAGTGTGCGAGTCGTTTCTGCAGCAGATGAAGACGAGATGAAAATCCGATTGGCTGATGTGCGTTTTCTGACCATAAACAGGCAAAAAGGATTATAGAGAAGTTCTCACCCACCAGAGTAGGAGACATAAAGATCTGATCTACTGAATTAATAAGTTCAATCTGCTTTTTTTATTAGCTAAGTTAAGAGAAAGCAGTGGCCGTGAGGTTGAGGTGAACTTTTCAACACTTCTTATTCCAAAAGCTGCTGGTTTCAGAGTCTCTGCAATTTGGCCTTAGAAAGAAAAAAAAGAAAAAAAAAGAAAAAGGTGGGGGGGAGGGACGATCGGACAGGATATTATCTAAGTGCAGGTAATAAATGTAGCATAAAGAGATGGAGAGCGTAGGAATTTTAAGGGGAGGCAGCAGCTTGCAGAAACTCTTTGAAAGGTGAAGCCACAAGCTCCTCTCTCTGTGACCATGCAAGCCACTGATGACAAGACCAAGATGGCATCTGCTGATAGAAGCTGCACATCAGCACCTTTATTTCATGGGCCAAAGATGGGAAGGAGGGCCTTCACGTGTGTCTGTGGGTCAGTGTGTGTGCATGTGTGTGTGTGAGTTGTGTGGTTGCATATTATGTGAATGTGTGCAAGTAGTTTTCCAGTGTGTCTGGTTGCTTCTTAGTTCTTTGACAGCACACTTTCCCCAAACCTGTCCGGAAAATGATCAAAGTCATCATTTTTAAAATGAACAATTTCATTTTAAAAGACTAATTAAAAGACTAATTGTGGTGCTGCAGCAATCAGAATTATGTGGACCTTTTCCAGTGTCATTTTAGCCGATTCTGGTTTATCTTTAGGAGCTGAAATTTGATGTTTAGTGCTGTCAGAGGTAATTAGCTGTTTATTGAAACAGTAAAATCACTGTAGAATAGGTCTTACTAATTTAAAACAAAGGCAAAATAATTATAGAAAGATTGTAACTGTCCTTATGATCTAATACTAGACAATAATGCTGCATTTCTATCCTTCTTTTATATTTCTTTGAAAATTTAAAGCTTTTCGGAGATTCTGAAAATAATGCCAACATTTCCAAATCTAGCACATTACATGACATAAAGAGGTGAAAGGTCTCTCTTCAGCCTTCCTGTTATCTGCAGAAAGCCTCACTCTCTCGCAGCTTGCATCATGAGCCATGTTTCAAAATGTCTTGTGAAGTACAGTTTCTAAGTCTCTCCTCCTGCCGACTTCAGTTAAACATTTCACCGATACAGAAAATAGTCTCTTTGACATTAAGTTTAACTTCTTCAGTAACAGCTTCTACTTTTAAAAAGTGCTGTCAATGTTTTCTGATTGGAAAAATATTGGATTTTTAAGTTTTCCACCAGCCAGTAACCAGACATAGATAATCTGACCTAATCCCAATGCACATCTCTTCAATACTGTCTTTTCAGGTTTGGTTCCAGAGAAATAGGTTGATAGCAATATTTTGTTTTCCAACATAATTTCTTATAGTCCCTGTTTTTGTTAGTCTTCAGTTAATCATTTTTAATTTTGCAATATTTGTACTCTCCTTTTGCTGTTATTAGCCTTACATAATGCCTTTCTTGCTCTTGAGTTAATTCGGCTGGCAGACATTTCCGTATCTAATTGTGTGAAGCCTTATTTTACCCGATTGCCTCATCTTTCCTGAATTTAACAATCTGGCTCATTGTGATCTTTCCTTGAACTGATCTTATCACTCGTTGTGCTTTAATGGACTTGTGTCGTCTAAAAGCCTGCATGCTTGCACAGTTGCCATCAATCTGCCAACAAACTTCAACTAGTCACCTCCCGACCAGACGCATTTTACACAGCCTGGCTCAGTTTTCCAAAAAAACTCATCAATTTGAGCATATTAAGTAATTTTAGATCAAATGGCCATCAGTGGCTCAAAACTGCTATTTTATATATGTATATTTTATTTTATGGGCACTTAATATTAGATGGATGCTAATGGCTGATCAGTTCATAAGAATTTATTTATTTTTTTAAGAAAAGTGACAAAGTCAATCACTTTAAGTGGATCGACTCCAACTTCCACAGTTTGTCTTTTCCATTGATATAATAAGAAATTAAACTGTTGCATCAGAACGCAAAGAATGAACAGTAAGTAATTGATTGTTCTCAGTGAAAACACTGTCACTTGATAACGTCTCATTTTGCTAAGCTATTTATTTTAATGAGTCTGGACTGAATTTGATCTCATCCAGTTCAAGAACTCAAGCACTTGGACTGATCAAACCTGAACTAGATGATTTCACACTCAATTTATTCTTTAAAACAAATTAAACATAATATGAATCAGAACTAAATTATTGTTCATGGATGGTATATGCTTTAGGATGCTGTTCATGATTTTTGAAATGTGGGAACATACTTTTCTAAAACCAATGGCAAAATGTCTAGTCGTCTGGTGAAACCAGCATCTGGTTTCATCCCATCTTGTGATCCGAGTGTATCTTTACACCCCACACCTCATGCCTTCAATGGTCAGAAAAGAAGTTGAATTCCTGTACGATGTGTGTTACCAGAAAAGCTTGCTAAATTAATTCAGAAAACAGCCCCATTAATGTCTCCTCATATCGCTGCAGTCATCTTTTCTTGAGCGTGTAATGGCAAAAGCACTCCCTTGGAAACAGGGGATGTGAACAGCTCTTTTTCTCTGTAAATACAAGTTTTCCACCATAAACAATGTCACTGCGGTAAAAAAAAAAAAAAAAGAAAAACCCTCCGTGTTCTGTTTTACTGAAATGTTCTCATATTTTTTCAATTCATATTTTGCCAGCACATTCTGCAAAGTCCTAGTTGTCATGCCGTGCTGCACCGAGGCTGCTGTCAACACGTGGTTGACCAAACATGACTAATGCTTCTTAAAAAGACAAACATTAGTTCTGTTTGTCTTTCGGACCCAAACACATCTCTCACAGTCCTACTGCAAGTGTAATTATTGCCAGCGTGTTTTTCCAAGTGCAGGTAACAACCGGGCCAGACCTGGGTCACAGTGGTGACTGCTGTTTCAGGGCCTAAACCCAGAAGTTGTGTAACAATTACTACAGCTTGAAGCAGAAGAGTAAGTCAGATTGTGTTAATTGTTTAGCACCCAGAGATAGTCCAGTTATCAGATAATCTCAAATCCATACATACACAATCTTTCACTTGAGCATATTTGGTTCACAGAGGCAAAAGGTCCAGCAGGGAAACCCAGACATCACATCCAAATCACAGTGTGTGGTCTTTCTCCCTGGAGTTTGCATGTTGTCCCAGTGCATTTGTGGGTCTCTCCAGGTACTCTGACTCCCTCCCAAAGCTAAAAGACATAACTGTTAGGTTAAATGGTTACATTTAAATTGCCCTTAGGTGTGACTGTGAGCAACCGTGATTGTTTGTTCTTTGTCTCGGTGTTGCCCCGTGATGGACTGTCCAGGGTTTACCCCGCCTCTCGCCCAATGACCTCCGGAGCCTGCAAGGCCAAGCAGACACTGACATTGGTTGGAGGTGGATGATGGAAATCACTTTTTACTCTTTAAAATCCAATATAAATGCTATTTCTGATGAGGAATAAAAACAGCAACTACCCCACTCCCACACACATACACACACATTTATTCCCACTTCCACACACACTAATTACACTGTTTTCCCTCTCTCTCGTCTGCTTAGCCTCTCGCTTTCGCTTTCTCCTTTTTCAGTGTCCCTCAAAAATATTTTTTTAAACAAGTGGTTCTCTTGCACAGCCAACATCAACATCTTCCAAAGCCCGAAGATAAACATGGACCTTGGTCTATGACAGAGCTGATTTTATCCCCAGAGAGCATCAGCCAATTCCCGTTGCTCCACTCAAACACAGACCTGCTGTTTGTGTTTGAGAAAACCAAAGCACTGCCGTCAGATCAATGTTTCTATTTCCTGTTAGCGATACGACTGGGCAGCAGACTTTAAACATCGCCTCCAGTGTTTTGCCTCAAGCATTCTATAATCGGAGTAATCTCCAAGTCTGGTTTCTTGGCATGATGTGTTTTTCTGCAGCCAATAGGTATACAGAAAGGAAGTGTTTCCTGGAAAAAGACGGTGCTATCCTGAAAAGAAAAGGATTTGAGTTTGGTAAACATCACTACTATCACAGACTGTCCTTCAGCGGCCTTGACTTTTTCAAAGTGGAGAAAATCTTTATGTTGGAAAGGAGCGTAACAAAGCACACGCAAAGCAGGTGTTCCGTGTCATCCTCAGCGCGGAAAACAGCTATAGTCATAGAGATATGTGGATCATAAAAGAAAAGCATGGTTTGAAAAGAAAAATGTGGGGGTAGAGGGGGAGTCTCAATGTGATATAATGTCCAGGGGAAGGCTTGCCAACTGGAACAGCATCACAGCCAGAACAATCCCATCTGTGTCCTGGAAATTAAGTGATAACCTTCCTGCTTTCTGCGGGCTTTCTGACCTCATTAAGTTTTTCCAAGTCCATGTTTCAAGAGTATTTCATACAAGAATCTGGACGTGCAGGCTTACCAAACCATTAAACCTTTTAAAAGCTGATTGATTGAACACCTACTAAGCAGACATCAGTGCTTGTTTCAGGGAATATTGTGCATTTGACTATATACGACTGTGTGTCTTAGAAAGGTTGATCTAAGCGTTTTCTTCACCCTGTGTTTGTGTCAAGGTGCCTCTGTGTTTTCCATACACTTTATCGGTCTGCAACAGACTTGTCACTGCTCAGTGCCAGTGCGCAGATGTTTGGCCACTGTCTTTTCAGCAAGAATTCAGCTGGAATCTGTAAAGATAAACAGAGAGGACAGCTCATAGAGAACAACTAGTCTGTGATGTCAGACAGTAGAAAAATGATACGTCTGTTCTGTGTTTTTCAGAGTTTTTACGATCAAATGACATTTTTCTGTCCTATTCCAGGAACCAGAGGTATTAGTGCTGGATACAAGTTTAATCTCTAAAAGAGCAAACAAGAAAAGTGGAATTATCTGAGAAAACAGTTTAGAGCCAGAAATAATTACCTTTGGATCGGTCGCTTTAATCAAACTCTTTCTTCGTTTGCCTGGAAAGTGCGGTTTGTTTGGGGAGGTGTGAAAGGGCAATCAAACTCTAATGCGGACCAAAAAATTGGCCTCTGGTCAGGCTAAAGATCTAGATTTCGGTTCGGTTGAAGAGAACTCTGGCGCGGTTCGAATGCATTTGTGGACACAAGCCAGAGACCGCTCCAAAAGCAAGCAGGAAGTGGACAATAGAGCAGGGCATTCAGGGTAAATTTAACCAAAACAAATCCACAAGTGTGGTGCTAGAGAGAGAAACGGCATAGCAGATGGCTGCTGGTACAAAACCTAGTTCTGCTGGGGGTTTCTTCCTGTCAAGAGGAGCTTTTCATCTCGCTCTTTCTCAGATCATTTGGAATGTACGACTGTTTTTGTGAAGTGGCTTTAGGTGACATGTTGTGAATTGACGCAGTCAAAATAAACTGAATTGAATTGGATGAAAAACGAAGGATGTGCTGATCAAGACTCTTCACAAACATTTTTGGCTAAAAAGGCAAAAGACTTGTTTGGATATCTCTTACCCATGAGCAGACACGGGTAAGAAAAGCTAAAAGATTTAAAAGTTGACTAAAAGTTCATTTGCATCGCAAACCCGATCTGAAGCTGACGAGTCACAACCACAGCAGCCTACTATATTGCCTCTTTGATCAAATCAAAAATGAAGCAAGAACGTTTCAGTGAGAATGAAGGATTATGTCATTTGACAATTTCTGCTTTCTCTTACCTGTGAGCTTGGCTGAGAATGATTAACAAGAAGCAGCAGATCCCAACAGTGTTGGTTCAGTGAGGTGAATCATTCTGTAGACTGACATACAAACCACATGGGCTGTCAGTAATACTTTAAGGATGGCCTTGGTCTTTTTGGAACAATCATTCTTGGCATTTTATCTGCAGTCTATCAGTACGGCTTAATCTTTGCTGAGCACATTGTCACAGGAAAGTCCTCATTATTAAAAAAAAAAAAAAAGGAAAAACTATTACATCCTTCAGGAATCCCTAACAAAAAGATCAAAACTTCCTCCACCTGGCAGTTGGAATCGCTGATGGTCCTAATGACTCTCAGGGACAGCTTGTGTTTCCTAATGAAACCCGGCTGAATCACTCGGCTGATGGTCATGCACGGCAGCATGATGGCAGATTCCTTTCTAAAAGTCACATCCGCCACAAAATGAAAACAACCTTTAGGCATTCGGCATGCCAAAAGGTTTGGTTCCCACACTAAATTAAAAGGTTTGTGTGCAACGAGCTTTTTTATGTGCCGACGTTGGAATTGATATTACTGTAAAAACCTTTTCTGAAGATGCTCAAGACCAGGAATGTGGAAGAGACTGAACTGGTAAAATGTAACCCCATGCTCTCAATTTGGACATAAAGCAAACTTTAGTTTATTTTGGATTTTCTGTAAGCCTCAATGTGTCAAAATTATACCTACAGGCTCAGGAAAATAGGTATTACCCCACTTATATTTAGCTGAATGTTCTGTAGCATGTAGCTCAAAAACATGCTTTTTGTAACCATCAATAAGCTTCTGATTCTGCCTGGCTATTCCTCTTGGCAGAATTCATGGAGCTATTTCTACTTGTTAGTTTCAAGCAACAACTGTTGGGTTTTATAGGTTTGACTGATTAATCAGCTGCAAAAAGTATATTTAATATGCAATAAAAAGGGTTTGGGTGTTCAATAATGTACAGAAATAGTATAGATAGAGGGTTGAAACTGGGACAGCATTGCAGTGCATATGAAAATCAGTTTTACAATGATTTTTACAAAATTTATGCGACCACATGCGTCAGGTAAAAACCAGGTGTTAGCCCAAAGAATCAACTAACAGTGGATTTGGTTAAAGCAAACACATGTCCCACTGCAGATGTCAGCAGTAATGTTTTTGATGGCATGCCACATAGTACATTGCAAAAGAATACATTTGTGCAGAGACTAAAATGAAAAGAGAATGATTGAAAGAGAGACAAATTTGAAAGTTGGAGGAAAAAACAAAGATTGTCGCATCACAATATGATTTGGCATATCCTGGCCTGGTATTCATATAGTATTTCAAAAGGACCAAGCTGTTTTGAAGCAAAGTCAATTGAAAGGCTTGAGCTACATTTTGAATTTGGAATAGAGCAGCCCTTCGACTTTGATTCAGCCCATGCCCTGGCTCTTTTATCTGTACTTTCCACTTGATTGGGACTGAGAAAAGGAATGCAAAATGCTTCCGTTTGCCAACATACACACATCAGGAAAACGAAATATAAACTGAAAACCTGACCAGATGCCACAAAAAGAGCAAGAACTGCTTTGGGAAGTATGTAACCATTTAAATCATCAGTAAGCTGGAAATATGCATACAATAAGCATGTCAAGTATACGACATGGGGGAGAGAGGGAAAGTTAAATGAAAAAGAACAGACTCTCCAAGGACAACTACATTCTAGTCATTAGATACACAGGAATGAAATCTAGTATTTAAGTATAAGGCACACACTTTCCCTCTTTATCTAAGTGAAAGAAGTCTTCAGACAATTGAAAACAGCATCGAAGGGTCTTTCTTCAGATACATTTTGTGTAGCTGAGCAGCAGAAACGCAACTTTTTATTACAATAGAAGATTGTTTCATAGCACCAAGAAGCAAGAAAACATGATTATATGGAACAAAAAATAAGTAATTTTTTTTTTTTTACATCAATGAAAAAGATGTGTATGATACAGAATATATTGATAAATCTGTTTGCTCAAAGGAGTAATAGGTATAACAGCACCTGATACCACATTTCTTGACCACCGTCGGTCTCCAATCAATCTGACGCTTTGTTAAAACTTAAGTAGCATTCTGATAAAGCAGCTGGTGAATTCAGCAAACTCCTCACTTTGTTGTATGGATGTAAATACAGTATGTTAAATAAAAGACTTTCTGCACATAAGAGGCAGAAGATGTACCTATAATCAGTTTAATATATGCATCAAATTTACAGAGAATTTCCCAAATATAATTCCCCAGGTAATGTGTTTCTATATAAACTTTAAAAGCCGTTGAATAAGTAAAATTGCAAGCAGAATTCTAAATTAAATGTTTGCTAAAGTTTGAGTTAATGCTTTGTTAACAGGAAGTCGCTCTCATTGTTCAGATGTTCATTGTCTGTTCTAAGATTAACATTAGGAACTAAGGCTTGGTATTCATAGGCGTGGCACTAAAAGGATAATAGTCACACAAACCCTATAGTGACTACCAGGCCAGAGTTAAGTATGTTATCTCCATTCTTCCTTCTCAACCCCCTTTTCCCCTTAACTTTCTCATTGCTCCTCACAGTGTGAAGTGCATTGTTTGCGCCGAGCACACGCAGTGCCAGGAACCTGCCACCACCCCTGTAAAACCCCCATGTCCAATTTCAATTATCCAGCTCCTACCACCATTCCCCTTATCTAATTAAATCTGCACTCTGTGGGTTCTAGGCACTACAAACTGCATTGTGGGGTCCTTAAACAAGCAAAACAAACAGAGGACCGAGCATGTGGAGATCTGAAACAGGCCCTCCATGTGGCTCCTAGATGTATAGAGAGACCTTAGTATGTTGAGAGGTAGGTAGGGGGTTCGGTAAGAGCTGTAAAGTTCAGAAACGTGGATCTGGGATGGATGTAGATTGACTTTTAAAATGAAATACAGGTTTGGAGCAATAATTGGGAGGAGATGTTGAGTGATGTACCTTTGCAGGTTTAATCAAAGTTAATGATGTCTTGTAGACTGGCTTCGAATCCTGGACGTACCCCACCTCTCACCGACCGCTTAGTTGTTGTACCAAAAGTCCAATCTACAGATTTTGGATGTTTGGTTGTGTTACTTGTTGCGTTCGTAAAGGTCCTACCAACGTTCCTTACTTTCTTCAGTTGTAGTAGTCGTACATCTGGAGTTTTGTCCCTGCTGCTCTGACCTCAGTGACTGTCTTTACTGTTTCCTGCTGTGTCTCATTAGTCAGTTAGCGTGCAGATATGAACCTACTTCCCCCCTTCGTGTTTGTCCTTCTGCTCATCCTTCCTGCTGTGACCTGCCCTGGGTACATCTGCTTCTAAATCATACTTCTGAATTTCTGTTGTGGTTCTGTTGAATCTTTTGTACTACTCCTAGCTTAGCATCGTCCTCCTGTCTCTGGCGTTATGTGTTCTTCAACGACTCATTTGTGACAAGTGTATGGTAAATATGTAATATTTAACATGCATACTAAATACATCAAAGAGATGATGAAAGAATTGGGAAGCTTTAAATATCTGAGCACAGTTTTGTTTGTAACTTTATCAGGAGTCTACACAGTCCTGCTCTATTAAAATGCCACAAAATGCCTTTACAACAACAGCACCTTTGTCTCACAAAGTCCACAAATCAGTGGAAGCTCTTATGTTGAGCTCAGATATTAAAGTGCCATAAGCATGACACCCTGCTGCATCTTTTTTTGATGTCTTTTTTATAAGAAAGGAAGAACTTAGCCCTTTATTTTTCCCTCTTGGCAAAGATGGTTGGTTACATTCTTTTGAAAATTGTCACAACTCAGCTCTTCAAGTTATAATAAAAAAAAAGAGAGATTTTAAAGCTGCTTTATATGTTTTTTATTAGATTGTCTTTAGGTTTCACTAAAAAGAGAACTGTAACTATGGCAAGAGTGTTCAAACCCAAAACCCAAAACAAGCCAAAACATAACGAAGACATTATCAAACTGAGGATCAGCCAGGTTTAAGTCAACCGGGAACATTGACCCAGCAGCTAACTCCAGCCCACACCCACTGCAAAGACAGGAGTCATCACAGGCAAAGACAAAGACAAGAGTGAGTTTTAAGTCTGTCCTGTTGCATCTGCTGTCAAACTAACAGCATTTAATAAAAAGAATAGTATACCAAGAGGTGTGATGATCTAGGCTTTATTTTTTTTTTGCAGGATCTGCACAACTTGTCAAAATTGACAGAACAGATTCTGTTCTTTAGCACAAAACCATCAGCGAGAATCTGCTGTTCTGCAAACAATAGCTGACCACAATTCCCTCATAGCGTCTTTAAAAAAACAAAAAAAAATAGAAAAACTTGCTGCCATTCATCAAAATCCATTGTTGTCAGTCAATGTTGCCTCCAAAAGTAGCACAACCAGTTCTTAAGTTGAAGTGGAGTTATATGTTTCTTCGTCATGCCATATTGGTTTTGATTGTTTGTTTGTTTTTCTCCAAGTACATAAAGTCATTATTTCCAAACCACTGTTTGTGTTTCCCAGGTTATCTTTACATGACAGTAACATTTGTTAGACGATTTGAAAGACAGAGCTGTGACAAAAAGCAAGACATGAGGGAAATATTTTCAGAGAAAAAAGGGGAAGAGTTGAAAAAAGTAATGATATATACCCTTTAAGATTTATTTTTAGCCTCTGATATCAGTTTAATTTAAATTGGAAAACTTTAAATAGCTTAAATATTCTTAAATAAATATTGGGTGTGAATGAACACAGTATCGTCACATTAAATATTACTTTTTTGCACCTTTAAATTATCTTTATGTTGTGACACAGGATGGTTTTTGATGTCTTACAGTTATTCCTGATCACCATTAGACGTCCATACATCAGCCAGTCCATCAGAAAATTCAGTGTTCAGTTTGTTTGCTCCAGCATAGCTAAAGAAATAATGTCATTAGGAGAGAAGCTGCAAATACTAATATGAAGAGGATGAATAAAATGGATATGAACAGGAATAATAATTAAATTACCTGAAGTGAAAACGGATGTTGAATTTTAGACAGATTCCTTTAGTGTCTTGCACAGCCAGTTCTCAGCCTTGTCGCAGCTGATACCTCCTTATTTCATGCCTTGAGGTGCTCAAGTCTCACTCTGTTTAGTCTTTGTCACAGTCCGTTCTTTTTCCAAATAAAAAACCCCACAGATAATAAATGAAAGCTCACAGCTAAAGAAAACAAACATGAATTCCTCTGAAATCGACCTTTCCAAGTTCCCTCAAACAGCAAACGGAATCCCTGACTTAGTTTAAAAAGGCCTCAGCATTGGTTTGCGTTGTTTTACAATTACTGCCCTCTACTGGTGAATATTTAGTCTTCAATGAACTTGAGTCAGATTGAAGACTTTATCTCAGTCACTGATAAAAATGGCTGGCTTACCAATAACTGACTTATCTTACTCCACTGTCAAATCCCACATGAACCTTTTTTAGGAAACGCAAAGCAATCAATCTAAGCACATTTAAAGAGAAAGGGGGAAATTTCTGCATCAATTCCCCACTGCCCAATTAGAGCTGACAGTACCGCAATCAAAGGCTGGCTCCTCAGGTCACATGACCTCTGTGGTCAGATACAGTTTCTTCTGGAGGTTAACGTGAACTTGAAAGCACTCAGAAGGGTGCATGTGTGTGTTTACACCTGAAAGGAGTGAACCAGGGAGAATCATTTGTTTTCTTCATGACGTGAGAGTGTTTGCTGGTGTATTTTTACCCCTACTTTATATAACTCCAGATCCCTAGAGTTATGTTAGACAAGTATTGAATTCAACATTTAAAAAATTAATTACTTTAGATTTGAGACTGTTACTCATATTTTTATTTGCTGGATTAATGCGACTCGCTCAAGATTGCATGCTGTATGATTGTTATTGTTCTTTGTCATTTCTTGATGATTGCTGAATTGTTGATTTGCTGCATTCTTGTTTTCTAACACTCAGCTATTATTAATTGATCATTTCATCTTGAAGCTATTTTCCCTGAATGTTCTTTGTCAATATGTGTCTTTTCAAACATTATGTTGCCACGTGTTTGAAATGATTGCATCCAAAGAAGAGTTTGAGTGATGTGCCAAAACCAAGCTGTGCTTTCATGTCCTTTTATTTCTCTCTCTCTCTCTTTTCCTTACACACACTCACTCCATTCTGTACAGTGGAGAACCCAGGGTCACATTTTAATTTCTCTTGATTCCTAACGCTTGGCTGAAACAAGTGTTATATGGTCCATAGTCCTTCTAAGCCCAGATTTTTCCACAAACTCATACCCGACCGCCCCCGGCCCCTCCACCTCATCCCCCGTCACTCCACACTAATGCGACCCCCTTGTTGCTGCTGGAGTCAAGCTGGTCTTCTGATGAATTGATCATTTACTGCATTGTTGTTTTCCAACATTTTACTATTAATTAGTCAGTCTGTTTCATTTCATCACACTTCCTTAATTAGCTGATTTGATTTTTTTACTCACTATTGATTTTTTTTACTTAGTAGCTGGTGGGATGTCGGTAGTTTAACATAGAGTAAGTGACAGAATATTCTGATTGTAAAGATGAAGTGTTTTGTTCGTTCTTAGACTTTATTGGAGAGAAGTGTGTCTCTGTGAGGAGTGTCAGGTGTCCAACAGAGTTGAATTCATTGCTTCATTAGAGACTGGCACGTTTAGTTAATGATTCCAGGTAAAGAAACTCTAACTCTATTAATAATTTAATCAATAATGAATTATCATTCATAATCATTAATAATTCCAGAAGCCATTGATCCAATTTCTGTTTCCCAACAACGTCTTTAGAAGCTGCATTACTGCACTGCAGTTGAACCCTCACGAGTGAAACACAGGCCATGCATTGAAAAGTTTGACTTTTTGCTGCTTCCATTCATTGCAAAGTTTTACACCACCGTGTTCACTTATTAGAATTATTCAGCGGACGCAGCCTTATTACAGCAGTGATTCCCAATCCTGGTCCTCAAATCATGCAATCATTTGAATCAGCATAGCCAGAACAGAGGCACACAGAAATGGAGCAGAAGCAACAACAGTCACCTCAATGCTGAATTTAAGTTTATTAAACAGTGTTGCCGTCATTTAAAAAATGACGGCAACACTGTACATAAATTGAACAGCATCAACATCAGCACTATGCAAAAAATCTACACAATAAATCTCTGCATGGCATTCTTTTCAGAACAATAATGACACACGAGTTCAAATGGTGTAAGAATTGTCCCTTCATACACCATTCCTTTCACAGTGGTTAGGAATTCATGCCTAATTCAGGTACTCCATATGCTACATCATCAATCTTCTGCAACTTTTGCAAACAACAGTTGGTTAAAGAGCAAATACATCTTCACAGTGGATGAAGTGAGATGAACCCTGAGATTTTAGCTGGTTTATAACCATCCATCCATCCATTTTCTTTTAACCCTTGTCCCTAATGGGGTCGGGAGGCGCTGGTGCCTATTTCCAGCTAAGTTCCGGGCGAGAGGCGGGGTTCACCCTGGACAGGTCGCCAGTCTGTCGCAGGGCAACACAGAGACAAACAGGACAAACAACCATGCACACACACACTNCACACCTAGGGACAATTTAGAAAGACCAATTAACCTGACAGTCATGTTTTTGGACTGTGGGAGGAAGCCGGAGTACCTGGAGAGAACCCACGCATGCACAGGGAGAACATGCAAACTCCGTGCAGAAAGAACCAGGGCCGGGAATCAAACCCAGAACCTTCTTGCTGCAAGGAAACAGTGCTACCAACTGCCCCACTGTGCAGCCCTTGATTTATAACCACTTTAACTGAAAGTGTTTATATGTGTTGATGCAAGGCTATTTAAGTGAATTTTATCAGTGCACACTTTTATAAGCGGATGTATTTTTATGCCCAGCTGATCATCAACCTGAACAACAAGGTCTGTAAACGCACAGGAACGCACCAGCACAACAAACAGCATGACACAAAACCCCAAAGTTTACGTCACTTTTTACAGACTTAAAGCGGACTGATAAGTTGTAAGAACAAAAACAAATATCTTACTAGCGGTTAGTATTCAAGCATTCAGGGGGTGTTTTTACTTTCTGATTCGACATCCTTCTATCTCAGTTGAGGAAACTATTTGTCTTAGTACTTCCTCACTTCATTTAAGGTTTTTTTGCAACTATCTCTTTAGTACATCTATATCTAAAGTGTGTTTACCGAGTCTATTTTAAAATGTGCAATAAATGACACATCTGAGGTTTTGTGTATGTTTTTTTCACTTTATTTTTTTTAAAACTGCAATGGTTTGCACAAAATGTGGAGATGATTATGCCTCCAGCTTCCCTGAACTGCAACTGTGTCCAAGTTGCATTAGTAACACGCTATTCATATATTATCAGCATGCTGGTCAGTTATTCAATACACAATACCTGGTCAACAAGAGAGAGGTGAACTTCCTCTGTTTGAAAGCTTCTTTAGAGAGCATGCAAAAGATAGTGGGCCTCAGTATTTTGTATGGCTGAATGCCAAATACCTTGTTTTCCACAACTGGAGGAGCAGAGGGAGAAATGTCAAGGTAGTTACTCAACCGTGTGTCAGGATATAATGCATTACCCTCAGTTAAGTGGCATAAATTGTTTATTAGCGGGTATTAAGAAATAGTAAAAGCTACATAAGGGAAGATGGGGTTTCCTGGAGACTCATGAATAAGATAACGTCTCTCAGGAGTAACAAGACCATGCACATACATTTATATTCAAGCATGCATATGCTTTTAATGTCCCGAGAATTGTGGGAATATCTTGGAATCCCTTGTCAGTGGGTAATTTTTTGAAACACCATTGCTGCATTTTGCGACCTCTGTTTACACACACGTTAAAGTTTTATGCAGCACATATATTTAAATACAGAACCCTGATTTAGTTTCATTTTTACATGTTTTATAAAAATCTTTACTTACAGCATGATGGACCAAACAAGTAGTCACATCTGCAGGAGAAAAAGAAAAAAGAAAAAAGCCAAAACCAAAGAGGCTGATGTTAATCAGCAGAAGTCTCTGAACAGTGGGGTGAAGTCATACAAGCCACATTTGCAACAGATAAAAGAAGTTGGGAGAAAAAAAACAGTGATAGTTATGAGCAGGTGTACAGGCTTAAGGGTAACTCTGGTGCTATCATACGTAAGCACCAGTTTGGACAGCTTTGAAACAGCTCAGACTCCATTTAAGTCTGTTGTTGTGAATGAGTGGGGCCACAACAACACGTTTTATGCTTTGGTTTAGTCAGAAAACGCTCAGTAAAACATTTACTGAAATCCAGAAACACCAAAACTCCAGTTGCTGCCTAATAGACAACTAAAAAGACCGTAAGAGTTTACTAATGAGAGTATTGATTGCAATAACACGCTGAAGAAGGAGTAATTGGCAGTGAAATCTGTTAGCAATGCTGCATCATTATGATGTTGTGGGACTTGGAATCTGACTGACTAAAAAGATCCATTCTTTTTTGACTTAGTGGAACATCTGAAATGACGAGTGAGGTAGAATGACACAGGCTTCATGTGATTTTTATATTAGATGATTGTAGGACAATCATTTTTTTCTGAGGAAAATATAAGTGATAAGAAAGAAATGTTGCACAAAAAAATGTTTTTTTTACATGCACATTAAGTAAAACACAAATGCTTTTTTGCCTTTTGGGTTCAGAGTTGTGACTTCAGTGTCTTTGTGTTTGCATGAGGTTATCCTATAACTAGACTGCCTTTCCTATTTAGTGCACAAAACACAAGCATTAAGGTTTTCTTTACTTCTTTATCAAAGATGTCCAAATGACGGACCGCATACATGGTGACTATTTAGGTCCCTGAGTGAATTGGGGGGAGCATACTTTTAAGAAAAGGCCAATGTCTTCTAGGTCTAAAAACTCAAATCATCATTGGAATCATTCATGACAGCATATTTTCATGATGACTTTTTTAATGAAGGTGTGTACATTTTTAGAAGTGATTTCACATTTTCATGTTGTTTGAGTTTCCAGTCCTCAGTATTTCAAGTACTGTTGGCTGTGGTACATTCATAACCTTATTGCTAAAACCTACAAGTATCGATTTTAATGCTACACCTGAAGTGACTAACAGAACCCAACATACACACACACACACACACACACCGCTGGATCGCCCCACTTTTGCCCTCCGGCTGGGATTAGACCAGGAAATTGTCGTTTTCAGGGAATCATCCATCTTACTACAGCTCATCACAAGAGGGCCAAAGTGGGGGTCTACACGGGAGCAACACAAGCCTCAAACGAAAATATAGCTGCACTCAGATACATGTTTACAACAGAACACGAACCTTTGGCCAAAAAGAGAACGCCTGCTAGCCAGAGAAATATTAGAGGAAATATTTCCAGTTTTTCTCAGTTGATCTAGCGTGTAATGTACTACTGGAGCCAGCTTCTCCGCTTATTCAAGGGATTTTAATGGTTCAACTCTTCACACTATTCACACTGAGGCTTTGCAGAGCCCACAGTAACTGATGGGAACTGTTGCTGAAATAAAATAACTCTGAATGTTAGGAGAAAACTCAGCATATTCTGACGTGTTTAGCCAGAGCTTTACAACCATTATTTTTGTGATCCGACGTAGCTATTAACGCTAAGTGTGGTGGCGCACTTAAGTTTTTATTCAAGCTAAATGAAATGAAAGAACAAAATGTTCAGATTAAAACATGTGCATGAGTTACATACATGATGATAACTTTTCTTTAATGTCCCAGCGTTTCTTTTTGCCAGATTTTGCATTTGTAGGACTTGAGTGTAAAAAATCCCTGAGATTTCAAATGCTGACAGCTTGGACAGGTTCACATGCACATTCGAGTTACTGCATTCCTTACTGCAACACACTACAGTATATCTCTGAACTTCATCCAATTTTTTTTTTCTTTCAAATTCTGCAAACGATTTCAATGTAAAGAAAAAAAAAATAAAAAATAGAAACAGAGAAAACAAACAGGTTTCTCTTCCAGGCCTGCATCTCAGTCATTTGGGTGCAATTTGAAGCTATTAATACTTCATTTTTATAAATTGTGGGGGTCATCCCAGGGGTGTAAGAATATTTCCAAAACAGCTGGTTGCAAAACAGAGTTTAATCTGGCAATAGAGGACAAAAGCTGGAGGTCTGGTTAGAGTTACAGTCGAATCAAAGGTGATTTTTTTTCCCCCCGCCCTTTCGGTACTTGTGTACATCGCAGTAAAATGATGAGGACTGACGGTTCTGATTAGAGTCACATGAATTTTTGCTAAGATCCCTCTAAAATGTAATCTTGTTCGTTAGAGATGAAAAAGAATCAACAGCTGTTTATGAATTCTGTAGATATGTTAGCTTACCTGACAGCAATAAAAAAACTAAATGCAAACAAAAATAACCATTAATCATCATGAATGATGTGTATCAGCTATTTGTTATTTACTTCTTACACTGTGTGTAAATTTATCTTTTTTTTGCACCGACTGATGGCATTTCTCAAATTTCGTTGTTCATGTGACAATGACAATAAAATGTTATCATATCTTATCTTATCTTATATGCTAATGAACTAACATCGTCTGAATCAGAAAATGAGAAAACACTTTTCTGTTGGGTTGTAGAGGTTGTACGGGCCACTAAATAGAAATAAACAGAACATGATCTCAAACTATCATCCACCAACGCGGCAACAACCTCCTGTTTTTCTTATTGCTCATGCTTTATCCTTTTCTTTAGTTATTTTTCAATGAGCTTTTTGGTTTGTTTTTCCATTCTGCATTTGGACATTGGGGACAGGTTTGATGTGTTCATAAGTAACCATGGATAAACTGGAAACAGAAATTGTGACTTTGTGCAAGAGAAGGTCACATGACTGCCCATCCCAGTCAGGTGACTTGCACCCTCTGTAAGCAGCTAACAGGATTCTCCTACTCAAAACAAGGTGTACCAACCTCTCAGTGGTATACAAACAATGCAAAACAAACTCAAGCTATGACATCTGACTTTAGCGCTCATTTTGCCCTTTCTAACTCCCCTATAATGTTTCTCTAAACTGGAAGAAGTGACTGATCGTAAAATGTGCTTAACATGAGAAACCCAAAGATGTTGCCTGAAGATTGTTGATTTACCCTACAAGCTGTCAGCATGACGGTTTTAATTTAGAGTGCCGAGATGCAGGAGATTACCAGTCTGTAGGCCAGTGTCAGTCTCGACCTAAGTACATGGAGGAAGGCAGACAGGCAGTTTCACGGCTTCCTCACCGAATGTGGCCGAGTGTTTTCATGTTCAATCAACCATCAAACGTGGATAAGGCCATGCCACTGCATAGGGAAAACAACAGAATGAGCCCAAAGCCGCTGCAACCACCCTCAAAGCTTGGCACGTATAAACACAGGACAAGCTTTGGTGGGTAGAAAAAAGCTCAACAGGAGACCTCACCAACATCTGCGCTTATCTGGAGCCGTTCAGTGGACACATGAGCTGGGGCTTTTGTTTATCCTAATTTTACAGCTTTTATTTCATCGATTCTGCAGCTGCTCGGAGAATTCTGGGAACTAAAATTGGATTTCTCCTGTTTGCTTGTGTTGTGCTGGTTTAGGGTTTTCTGGAGCAGAGTCCTGTGATCAACAGGCAAGCAGTGGGATATAATATGGACCATTTGCAGTTTCTTACAATGCAGGAGACAGAATTAGTGCTGGACATTCAGTTATAAATGTGTATTATTTGCTGTGCAAATGTGCTTAACCTGAATGCTAGTGCTTATCTACAGTTGTGAGAAGGCAAGAAGTGGTGTACAACTGAACATATTCCCTGTCCATCATGGAGAAACAACTCTCTGATGGTTCAGAACCATTTAGCATCATTGTTAAGCATGAGAAAAAACATTAGGTGTTGACCTAGCTTTTGTTCCTTTGTCATAAGGCAACAGTGCTAAGCACAATATGACATTTGTATGTATTTTTTGGTTATATTGCAATATTTACTTGTTCTTTAAAACAAAGGGGAAACATTCCACAGTCACATCATGCAGAGTTTACTGAGGAACATAATCCTAACCTTCACCTTTCTTAATATTCACCCTTCCTACCATCGCAGATCATAGTTGTCACCATGACCACCATAAAACACAAGATAAAGCAAATAAGATAAAAGCAATGAGTAACAAGAAAGGTACATCATTAAACTAGTGAGTTAGAAACAAAAAATACATCAGCATATTGGAAGTGTTGAAGCGGAGTATCCTGAGGCAGAAGAGATCACTGAACTTCAGCTTTTTTGCTAGAGCTGATGAGGCATCTAAAGCCACTGATGGTGTTTAAATATGAGATGTTTTACCCATAAGGCTCTGTTTTGCTCTTGCATAGTGCCAGTCCACTACCACACCAATGTAAACTGAAGCTGCTTGGTTTGAATTAACAGAGGATGAGTTGCAGACTACACAAGAACTAAAGAATATTTTGGATGCATTCTATTTAACTCAATCTTTAGCATAAGCTGTAAGACATAAATGTTGTTCCTGAATTTACAGCTCCATTATACCCAAAGTAAACACAACTTCACAAAGGTTGGGACATATCTGAAGACATATAGCTTAGGTGGGTCGTGGCCCACAGTTCTAACAAGTCTTTCAAGTCACATTTTTCTGTGCCATGGCAGAATCGCCACTAACCACCAGAGCAAACAATTTCCGTTAAGATCGAAGGGTCTACTGGCAGACCATGCATCTGGGTACAAGGAGAACAAAACCCACATCCACCACATTAAACATAAACATAATGTATGTCATGACTTGAGTCACAGTGGGCGCTCCCATCATACAAACTGGGTATACAAAGCATGACAACACATTCACCATCAGTCACCTCACTAAAGGCCTCTGGTCGTACCAAACCTTTATTTGTCATGCACCATAATGAGCCAGTAACTCCAGTGGCGTGAGGAAAGTAGATGTCAGCCTCTGCCTCACAAAGAGAAAATATTTCAAAGCACCTGTTTATTGCTATTATTAGCAAGCTCCACAAAACAAAAGAGAGAGACTGTGGTTTGTGTGCATCTGGTGTGGCTTAATATAGCAACAAGCTACTGAAAGGCAAATTACCATAAAACCACACATGTACGGGCTTAAAGTCTACCTCTCTTTGTACCATTAAAAACTAATTAAAGACTTCAAAGAGCCTCCATTACAGAAGTGGTCTTCTGCTTTTGGAGAAAATAGAAAGGCCTCTATGAACACTAGTGGTGTGCACTGTTGTGGTGTCAGTTCTGCTGGAGGGTATTAATATGGTCAGGGTGACTTGTTATGATCATAATCTCCAGCATATGCCGACACAGCTGTATGTGACTTTAAAGTAGTTTTTTGAAGAAACATTATGACAGAGATGCTCTTCTAGAAATGCTTTACAACTCAATCCAAGCTGTTCAGAGATCTGACAGTGTGATGTCACAGTGAGATTTTTATATTTTTTTTCTGAAGCCAACATAACCGAGTTTGTAACTACTAATTGGGACTGGAAAAACGTGTTTTTGAATTATTTTGCTTATAAAAGTTTTTTAAAGTTTTAAAGTTGACCAAGGTCATTTTGGAAATGTTTGTAGCAGCTTTGCACATCTAGAGGCTGGAGTTTCTGTCAGTTTCTCTTCCCAAACTCAAGCTCAGTTGACTGGATTAAAATTACGTGTGAAAGGCATATTGTCGAGTCGTGCCACAGATTCTCAGTTGTAATTTAGTCTAATAATTTGCATATAATTTGGTCTAAAGCAGGAGTTCTCAAACTATTCCCAAACAACATTAGCTCGTAGGCAGAGGGCCCCCTTAACAAACCAACAGACAATACTACAAAATAAATATGTAAAGAAACTTTTAGATTGCTTTTTTTTTCACTATTCAATAATTATTGTATTTGTTTAACATAAATGCTGTCTCATATCTTCTGAATTTATTTGGCAATGACTTCTTAGAGTTGTTTTTTTTGCAGCAGTGTTGTCTACAACAGAGCTGCTGGATGGTTTCTTCAGTCTTTGTTTTGTCAGAAACTTAACCATTTCGTGAATGTTATGCTGCTAAATGGCAGCCATTCAGAAAAATGAGCAAAGTAAATAACATTTAAATTATCTTTTTTTTCCAAACATGATAGAAGTATAAAATCGCACACGAACAAAGGGTCCAAAAGACACATATTTTTGTACCGCAATAATCTTAACATGCTCGAAAACGAGTAGGAAGAAGTAAGAAACTTATGAACTCCTACCCATAAACTCATACAATACTTTCAGATGGACTCTCATTATTAAATCGAATAAAAAAAGTTAAAAATAAGCATAGGTTAATAAATTTCCCATTTTATGAGTGTGCATATGTCTAATTATTCTATCTTATATTTTGTAATAATAATTTAAAAAAACAGATTACGTTTTATCATAACAAATGATTAAAAGAATAATTACAAATTTTCTTATTCTTTTTTTTTTTTCTTTTTTTTCCTCATCTTTCTTCCAGCTTTCTGTTTCTTGCTCTTTGTTATGATGTAATGTTCCCTAACAAAACATTGAGTTAATTACCGAGCCAGAATTACGTCCATGTGGACTCTGCATACTTATTAGTTCCCCCAAGAAGGAAGTGTGTTGAACTGGATTTTTCTTAAGGGGTATCAGGCAGAAGGGGAAAAATACAAATATACGCAACACTATGGGACCATACAACACTTTTCCTAGTTCCATTTTCAAATAGCTGTGACAACTTTATATCTCATCATTAGCGTGTACCAGAACAAAATGTGAAAACATTGAAAATCTATCATTACTCTTTGCGGAGCACTGTGGCTTATTTGTTTATCCATTTAACCTTTTCTTCCTAGTCTGAAATAAAAGTGAAATAAACACAGGAATTTAAAAAGAAAAAAACTCCACAGAATTAATCACAGTTGTTACAAATTCTGAGTCACACAACTGCAGATGTCGAAGGAATTTCAGACGGACATGCACCTGAAAATAAACTGAACCAGGCAACGCCGTGGCAGCATTCTTCCCCACCGCTGCTAAGTGGAAGAGAGCGGGGTGGAGGAGTTCAGCGCGTTAGGCATCACCACCGACGCATGAGGCATGCGAAACATCTGCAAGGCATTTGTCGAATTAAAACTAAATTAATAAATAATAATGGACGCCTGGTGCTCGGCCAGGATGTTGAGTCCAGTTAAATGGCACATGGTTTTATGGTTTGTATTAATTTACCCTGGCTTTTGTCGTTTGGCAGCGGGCTGAAATGAAAGAGACTGAGCCCTGGGCAGGACATCATATTTACTATTGAAAAAATATTGTAGATTGGAGCTGGTGTGTTTTTTATCCCCACAGAGTTTGAAGTGCAAATGCGTCCGTGCTTGTCAAGAGGTTAATTTAAGTGTGACTATAATGTTCCAGCTGCGCATACCGACAGTGGATGATAAGCAGCCTGATAAGGCATTAATGCTCTTATGGAAAAATAGCTTAAGCATGAAAAGTCAAACTTGCCACAGTTGCTTTGATCCACTGATACTAAAAGTCAGTCATGCCAGTGGTGTGAAATTAATTTGAATTCAATCTATTCACATTTAAGGCAGTTTTTTTTTTCTTTTCTTTTTTTTACATGTTTGGATCCAAGTATCTCCAAAAACCTTTACTGATTGAAAATATATACACTGTGGACTTATAACGTACCGTAGTTAAATATATCTAATTAGTTTGTCTACTTTGGTTTTACAGAGTTTCATCTTCTCTGCACTTTCATGTGGATGCTGCTTTTAAGCAGCCAAAGTAAAGGAAGGTGCTTTTTAAAAAGACATTTATGCGCCACAGATGGCATCTCATGCCATATTCCAGCTAAAAGGTAATAGAAGAAGCTGTAAACGCTTTCTCCGTTTTGGAGTTTCTCAGAAAGGAGCAGCTTGCTCACAGCTGCTGTTGGTGTTTTATCAGCAACAAAAATCAAATTGTGATCCAAAAGCTCTAACAGTAAGTTCCGATGCAGAAAAACAAAATAAAAGTAATTACCCTGTCCCCCCCAAAAAAAGATCAAAACACTTGGTCAGTCTTCTATGTCCTTAATGTTTAATTTATTCACAGTGAATGTGCTTGGGCAGACCACAGGGGCTAATTTCAACCCATTTTGAAGATAACCACAATACAAAAAGAGTATTTTTGATAATTAGCAAGCGATTTGCTGGCCGCAACATATTTCTGGACTTCCTGCTTCGCAGTGATGGTGGCTTGAGGCTCTTTATGGGGATCAAAGTCTCTTCATACACCATTAACCAGGAAGTGCTGCAATAACAGAAAGCTGTTGCCAGTTTTGACACCCCTCACAAACTTTCCAGTATTTTTTTACTCACCCAGAATTCAGATAAACATAGTTTTTTATAACTACCACCTATAATAAACAAATCATTCTTTTTTTGTTGTTATTGTGTGAGTGTGTTGGAATATTTGTTTTTGCATATTTTCCATCCATTTGGCATATATCAAAAATAAAATTATGTTGATAATGAGGTTAGGTCGTATCCTTAAGAGTAAAGGTGATTCTTGCCCTTGGTTGTGCTGAATAACACTTGTCTAACTCTGCAAGGACTCTGTGAATCTTTAAATTAGTTTAGTGAAATCGAAAATCACCTGCTTGTAAGATCATGTACCTGATGCCATTAGAGGTAATTCATGTTTTATCCATTTGTTTTAGCAACTTAATGTTCAAAATAAAGAAAAAGCCATTTTTCTGGACTTTTGTACAGGTAAATGACAACAGATCGATTTGCTTTCATAATTCGGTGTTTTGTTTGTATATTTAGGTATTAGAATAAAAAACATCAAAGATATATAAAAAAAACCATTTTTCTTAAATGTCATATTTATGGTAAATGAAGGGGGAAAGTCATTGAATTTTAGACTAAAGACAAAAAAAATAAGAACTGAACAAGACATATTATTCCTCCATTAATTTTGCAATTATATACAGGTGCAGAATTTAAAAAAAACGTAGACAACTGCTAAAACTGTGTTTGTTGCTTAAGTGTTAGAAACACTGCTCAGTTATTTTATCCTTTGGGTCAAAGTTGCATAACAGGTCACATATGGAAACAGAGCTCCAGGCTGTAGCCATGCCAACCTAACCCAGTCAGATGTTTGCTCATTTTACACATATTTCTATTAAATGTGAAGCTGAATAACATTAGTCATGTTGTTATTCTGCAGAAAATTAGGTTTTTAAATTGATGGCAATTATCCCTCTGTCTGTAAATAATAATAAGAAAATTGAATTTAATAAAGAAGCTGAACAAAAGTAAAACAAAAAAGGCTTTTAAAAGACATCCTATTTTTTTTTCATGACTGTAAGAGCCGTGACCTCTTCTAGAGCCAACAGGCAGCGATGTTATGAACAACTCTCTATAGTTGTGATGTCAGATCATGTTTACATTCACACTGTACTGGTCAGAAAAGTGAGGAGAGGTCATTTCTTCAGACATCCGGAGTCACTGAGGTACTGCAACCTACACCTGAAATGTCCAACATCATGTTTTTAAAAGGACCTGAACGAGCACTGCGCCTTTCAACTCCATTGTCAAAGTGTAAATACTTCACCCATGGCTCGTTTCAAGTTAAATTATAAACCAGTCTGCCTCTACAGTAATCAGCAAACGTAACACATTTTCTGTGTTATGCGTTCAGTTAATCATAAGCATGCGCGTTGGAGAAGGGTGTTGAATTGAGAAAGTTTTGTTAAGAGTAGTAACTTAGAAACTGAGAGCTTCAGGAAACACACTCAGAGAATATCAGTTCCCTAAACCCTGTTTGCAGAGAGAGGAAGACAGACCCAGCCAGGCAGTTTGTTTGCATTCCCACATACTGTTTATATAAACAGTATACCATGCAGTGCAATCATGCTCTGTTGGACTGTAAGTGTTTCTGTAAGGGTGCGTGTGCATGTGTGTGTGCGGACGTATGCTGTGTGTGTGCGCGCGCACGCGCGAATCATGAATCATCTCTTCTAAGATCTGGTATTTGACAGCAAAGTGAAACCATTAGCCCTAACAAGATGTGGACCAAGTTGTTTCATTCACAAAATCTGATACAATTTGAGGTTCCTAACAACAAACTTCTGCTGGGCCGGGATGGAAAACATCAGCCAAAAGTCCCAACATAACATACTTTACTCATTTAGTCTGGCTTTTCTTTGGATGTTCATGTTTTGGAGTAATTTATTTTAACTGCAACAAAAAGATTCATAGGCAAAAGTTGTTTTTCTTGACATAAATTTTGACATTTAGCTGGTAGCCTTAAATAATGGTTGAGCATGGCATGAATCAGTGTTCTGGTTTAGTGTGCATAGTTAACTTAATCCTCACCTTCTTTTTAAGCATTAACTTAAAACTAGCTTTACTTAAAAGCATTTAAGATCAATGTGAATAAGTATTAACATAGTTCTAACATGTTAACATGTGAGGGCTATTTGTCGTTTTACTGTTACTTTAACAGATTTTGTTAATCGCCATATTACGTCACGCAACATATTGTAAAATATTCTATTTTGTGAAATAACTACTCAACAGCAACTGATGGCACTGATCTCTTTTCCCTTTTCAGAACTGATATGTAATCGATGGCCATGTTATTTGTCAGCAGCTTAAACGTGCAATTTAGGTAAATAGGAACCTAAATTGCTGATAAAACCTTAAAAATTCCTCATATTCACTACATTCTTTATGATGCCTGCATGCGTTGAAATTCTCTCGTAATCAGTGCAAATGTTTGGCAAGGTTGTGATAAAACATCTCAAATTATGAGTCTTTTGTTGAAAAAGCAATATTGCTAATTAGGTATTTAGTCAGAATAAGTAACAGTTTTTTCTTAATACGAGACTTTTTTTTTGTAATATGAGAGTTTCATAAATTTGCCATCATTAGTTTTTGAGAAAACAAAAGCAGGAAAACAGCATTTTTCAAAAAACTGAAAATACATTGAGGTTTGGAGCATCATAGATTCCTGTTGTGGTGACGAATACCGTGATAGAGCTTGATCTCTGATTGGCTGGATGACATTATGTGGTTCTTAAACTGTTGAAGTGCTGCAATGAAATTAGTAAAGAGGCTTTATATGTAAACACTTTGAGAGAATACTGCTTCAAAAGGTGAATATTTACCACACCAATGCACACACACACACACGCGGAGCAAGACGAGAAAGGAAATTAGGTCCCAAATCTTTGAACAAATATGTGGAAAACTCCTAATGTCCACCGTAAAATGTTGTGCACAAATCTCTGATGCTGTGAAGTTGTTCCTCTTCCAAAGCCCTGGGATCCTTGTTAGCGAGCAAGGCATCATGAACTCTTTAAAATACCACAACATTTTAAATACGAATCTTGACAACTCAAAATGCATCATCACTATGTCTTATAATGATGCAAAACACATGGCCAGCTCACCACAGAAATAGCTCAGGAACACAAAAATCAACCTTCTTTCATGGCCCTGTCAGTTCCCAGGCCTCAGTCTTTTAGAAAAGCAGTGGGCTGAGCAGAGGAGCAGAGGAGAATTGGAGAACGCGGGAGAAGTCCAGGAGTCTGGACGATGCGGAGAGATGGGTCAAAGAGCCCTCCCTCTGTAAGGTTGAACCTTGTGAAACGTTTCTGGAGACGTATTTTACGGCTTTGGCTTTTCTTTCTTTTTGGCCTAGTCAGACTTAAAACAAGCAGTTTTACAATTTACAATCTCTGTGGTAAAGTAAGCTTCATGCAGCTTTTGTGTTGAATGGACTCGCGAATGGAATCCATGTTCTCATCTATCTCACACACGCACACACACACACACGTCAGTGAGAGAAAAGTGTATTTTCTCACTCGCTTTCTAACCGTTACTCTAAGCAGAGAAGTTGTTTTCTCTCCAAACCAAACTGAAAGCTGCAGAAAGCAATAGCAACCTCCCTTTTTCCTCAGGTGAACTACGTCCACGCACGAACGAATTCCCCTTTACTACCAGCACATACAACAACACAGCTGCAATAGCAAAGAGCAGCCAGTCCATTCCTGTGGTGTCAGAGTCCAGGAGTGTCAAGAGAGCTGACCTCCAGCACACAGAGGATAAAACTGATTTACTGCCGCTCTGCTGGCTGCGCCGCACTTTATAAAACTGTCCTGAGCAAAGTTATGACCCCAGGTAACACATGCAGACACACTCATAGGCACATTGGCACATTTAAGCACACAGACGGAGACTCCGGGCCCTACGTGTGGTGCATCTGAAAGATGCGTGGAAATTCACACACACGAGTACGACTCACCGTCGATGACGCTTTCACTCTGAGACATGGAGAAAGTAACAAAGCGTACCTTTTAAGGAGAAAGAAGAAGAAGACGGACACTCATGAAATGATAAGATCAACGCAAACGTCTTAGCACCGCCCAGAAACCATTACACATTGTTCTTACTGTTGACGGTGGTGGTGAGTGGGAAATAACACAGAGTGGCTGAAGTAGATGAGCAGAGGAGTTGGTAATTTAATAAAAAATAAATATATATAATCAGAATAACAAGAACTTACGAAACAATAAGGAGGACACAAGGAGCAGTAGCCGAATGGGGCGGAGAATAACGGCGCATAGAGGGAGAATCCTGGAGGGAGAAAGAGGAGGGGAGGTGTAGACTGGATGGTGGGACAATAGAGGATGATTAGCTGACGGCTTGCAGGTGTGAGGGGAGAGAGAGAGACAGAATAGGACCAATAAAACAAGCAGGGCAACTGCGAATCAAATCTAAGGACAAAATCAACACCACAAGAAATGATTTAAGAGAATCCAAGCTAAAATAAGTAGAAATGGCTGAACAAAAGTCAAACAGAAACAAGGCCAATGTAATAAAAACTAAGTGTGGTGAGGTGTTTGTTGGGGGACCCAAAATGTAGAGTGGAGCTCAGAGCACGTTGAATTTTGTAATTACAAAAAAAGATGAAGTGAACTAACAAAATAAAGCACAGGGAACAAAGGGAGCCAGAGGCAAAACAAAAACAGGAATCCAGGGGAAAAAATGACAGCAGAGAGTTAACGGGATGAAACAGGATCACACAGGAGGAACCAGCAAAGAGGGGCAGAAAGTGTTTAAATACAGGGAGAGCAAACGTGGCACAATGGACCAGGCCTGATTGGCTAACAAGTTGCAGGTGTGAGGGGGCAGAGAGAAAGAAAGTGGCACAAGGAGGGGAGGGAGAATTCACATGGGACCAGGAAATAAATCTAACACTAAAAATAAGTAGACCTAAGGAACACAGTTAAACTAAAGGACAAGGAATAACTAGATACAAGAAATAAACAAACTTGAATCACTAACTAATGACTGGAATAAGGTCTAACAGAAACTAGGCTGATGTAATCAAAGAAAGAGATTAAGCAACACAGAATAATACCAACACACCAAAACAACTCAAAACTCAGGATCTAACACTAAGAATAACTAAGGTAAACATAGAAAACAACCCCAAGCCTAAAACAACACAATATCCTGACAGACAGAGGCCTTTCCCTAATGTCTTTGTATATTTTAAAGTTGTTGAGCATTGTTAATAAAAGATGTAATATGAAAAGATTTCACAAGGGCAGCAAAAGAATGAATAAGAAAGTGTCGTGCATGTGGGCTTCCACGTCCGTGGAGCCAGCCCTAGGGACAAGCAAACTAAGCCGTTGTCTAGGTCCCTCTCATCAGCTGGGGGCCCCCAAGAGCACTAGAAAAATTACACAAATCAGATTTACAACTGTACAAATAATATCCTATAATATTCCTCACACAAAAGAGGAATCCGGACTGGTTTGATTTCTTTTAACGTCTGCTAAGTCAAAATTAACTTCAGCAATATACATCTGAATTAATTTAAAAATACTTTGTGTTTTTAAGCGACTCAGCAACAACAAAATACTCCAAATGCAATCAGATTTGCATCATGTGTAAAGTACACACTGCGCCTCTTCCAAAATCAAGAGGGAAAGGTAGCTGGGTTTACATGTGAAACTGACATTTTACAATCTAAAAAGCCGAATAAAACTGTGTTCTTGAGGCAGAGAAAAAAACGAATAACGATCCCAGATCTGAAGTGTTTTCCATCGTTGGAGGTTAATTTTGCTGCAACAATTTGCAGAATTGTTTTTAATTCAATCACAGTGGAAGATATTTGAGGATAAACACCTAGCTTAAAGTCAAGCCACTGTATTCGTATCAGATTTACTTCTCTGGTGTAAATGTGCCACTCCAAAACTTCTATTTTATTTTGACGTGACTCTTTTGTTGTGTTTTGGAACATTTTTATGTGTGCTTAAGCATTAAAGAAAACACACTTGAACAACAGCATAGTATCAATATGGTAAAAAATCTGGTCTGAGAATGTTTTATTTCTTTTTTTGTCAGCTGTGGTTTTGTTTTGAAGCCGTCCCATTGTTACTTTCATTGTCCAGCCTCTGACTTATTGTTGAATCATGAACACTGACCACTGAGGTCTGTAGTGACTCAGATATTGCTCTGGTTTCTTTTGTGACCTCCTGGATGAGTCGTCAGTGCATCCCTGCAGTTACATTTTGTTGGTTGGGCAAGCTTGTGAGTGCTCACCACTGTTCCATGTTTTTGATTTTTGTGGAAAATGTTTCTGACTGTGGTTCACTGCAGTACCAGAGCCTTAAAGAATGTATTTGTAACCCTTTCCACACAGCTAATTGTCCATAACTTTGTGTCTCAACCGCCCTTGAATTTCAGGCTCATAAGTTCATGCTTGTGTCATATTTTTATATTGATGAGGATCTAAATGCAGACACTAGCTATGAGCTATAAGTGAACCTTTAATGCAGTTCAAGTTGGCAGAAATTATGAGCTATAGATAAGTTTAAATTGAGGGGGCAAATAAACTTACTCTACTTCCTATACGCTTTCTGAAGCAGATGCTAGCTTTAGCATTGCTAGCTGCTAATGTTTGACTAGTCTTAACTTGTCCATTAGGCTTATACCATATTTTTTGTTATGTACAAAATACCAAAATGCTCCCACACATAAGTTAGCCAGCTCATTCCTTCTTTTTTATTACTTGAAACTTTGAAAGCACAAAGCATTCCCATCATAGTTGAAAATAAATAGTCTCAAACGCAGCTATAACAGCGTTTCAAACTTGAAGCAAGATTCCTCATATCACCAGAGCAAGTCATCCTGACAGTAACTGGACAGCAAAATGCTGTTCAGAAATTTAAGATGAACTAAAAATAACTAACAGCAGTTATTCATAAACCAAACTGGCCGTCACCAACATGTCACTGTAACCTGAAGGCTCTGCTCAGCTCCTGTCCTGAAAACCTCTTTTCTAACGATACTGTAAGGAGGTGTGGCGTAAATCTGCCATCTTTTACTCGTTCTCCCTTTTTCTGAAAGAGGAAAAGCAGAACCTCAAACTCATGAGTTTAAATCACCCACCGCTGCCACACACTCCCATTGCCCTTCTCATCCGTCCAACTCTGCAGCTGTGTGGATTGCTGACACAAAGCAGACCTGCTTTGCTTCATCTCGTCATGACACAGAGCTACTGAAGGAACAACGCAGAGCTCAGGGATTCAGTCTGAATGGGTGTTTCAGAGCGAGTTGATCTCTCATTAGCTGCGAGATTGTGTTTGCTGAACAGCTAATAATTTGATGAAAAAGCAACTAAGAGCTGACAATGAACAGATGTTTATATTAGGTGCTCCTTTTAACTACAGAGAAGTGGGAATCCTACTATCTGTGTATGCAAAACCTCAAGAAAATCCTCTATTTAAAGAACTAAAGTTGCAAAAATATTATTAAAACAATTTGGCATCTTGGATTACTCACATCATCTGTTCTATGAGAACCTATAACCTTTCAGGATTTGGAACTGCAAGTTCAGTGGCAAAGTTACCAAGTTGAGACTAAGCAGATGTTCTGTGTCTTATCTTGCCGAGCTAGACAGCAGCTACAGTCAACTCTCCATCTTTAGGGACATGTCTGCCTGTCTGATGCCCCGTTTTTCAGCCAGTCACAACACTGACAGTTGCTAACAGCTGATTACCACCAGCTGTCCTGCAATACACTCGATGAATGGGCCCATTATTAACTTTATCTGACCCAGAGAAATCAGCTGGTTATCTAGCTCTGATTGGTGATTGGCCAGTCAGGACTGGACCTTTTCCGCCTAGTGAAGGCATCGTACATGAGGGCTGCCATTGAGAAGTCTGCAGTGTGGAAGTTGTTACTTAGAGAAAAAACATTCAGTAAATTTCGGTATCAGTGAGGCTTTTAATTAAGGCACAAGGGAAGCAATAAAGGCAAGCAGCGGCTAGAAAAGAAAATATAATCTGCAGAGGAATGTCGGCTGCCCATTCGCACTGAAACAACAGAGAGTTAGATGTCAGCAGACAAGAACATGAAATTATTACAGCAAGGGTTTCTGTTTTTACCATTTCGAAGCCTCCAGTTCAATTTCCCATAGAATAACATGGAATATGAATGTGATAATCACTCTTATTGTGATACAAGGACCAAGTTTGGCATGAAGGTTCAGTCAAGCCCCTTTTTGGAAAAACAAAACAAAACATACAAATAAAAAAACACAAAACATCACACACTCAAAATTCAACATGGCTGCCACTTTAGGGAAATGTTAAATAATTAACTTCTAAGTTGTCACTTAACTTTGTTTAAGCCTAGAGTCACATCATTTGTTGTATTTTCGCTGACTTTCATTATTCCAGTAGATGATTTAATGTGTTAAATCTGCCATAGCAACTTCAAGATTTTTATGAAGAAAGTCTCAGGTGACAGTTTGCTTTTGTTTGTCCACTTAAGGATTTGCTTATTTGTCACACCTAAAAGTTTCAGATCACTGAAAATATTTCAATATCAAAGATGAGCTGAGAAAATACAAAATGCAGTTTTTAAATGAACATAATCATCTATTCAAACCAAACTCATCTATTTGTGAAAATATTGTTGCCCCTCTTGTAAACTCATTATCTATGATAAACCCATATTGATTTCATGATCCACATCCAGGCTTGATTATTACATTCAAACAGAGCCTGTCTGACAGCATGAAGTAGGCCAAGGGCTCTTAAGAAATGTGCTTTCTGATGCTTTTCTCCCCTTCAACAGGACCAAGCAGCTGTTACAGGCAGTACTCCATTGCGGTCAGAGCTTTTATTCTGCAGCTTGGGAACTTTTATGTACAGCCATAAAAATATGGCTATAAATCATAGAGATGGCCTGTGTGTGATCCACAAACAGCAGTACATGGTTATGGGTTTAAACAATGATCACAATCAGTAACGTGGTAAACAACGTTTTCACTCACTGTCACTGTTTTGTACAGGAAATGTAAGGTGGCTTGATTGAAATCTCTCCTATCTGGTGCAGATATTTGTGGATATCTACAAAGCAGTACAAAAAAAAAAACTGTAGTTGATGATAGAATTCCCCTTAACTTGAAAAAAATAATGGAATAAAAATCTACAAATTGAAATACCAGATGAACTGTGGCTGGAGGGATGGAAGAATCAAAACCTTACCAGTAACTTTAACCAGGCAGATCAAGTTCACATATTCTTCTCATGCCCAGGCACAGCTGACCTGTGGACAAACTTGATCGATTTTAATCTACTCGACGTTCGGTATTCATCTGGAATTGTTACCTTGTTACTTAGTGTACCCCCCAGGGGACCATACTAAAGTGACGTATACTTAATCAGAATTATCCTTGTTGTTGCGAAAAAAAGTCATCGCAAGATGTTGGCTCAGAAGAGACACAACCTCAATGACTCTCTTGATACAAAATGTCGAACACATAAGAGCAATGAAATTTATGACCTACACTTTCTGCCTACAACAGCACAAAGGGGGAAACAAGCTGGAAATGATGGGACTCTTTTACACAATCTTTGGTAGATTGATATGTGGACGTTTTACTATTATGTTTTTTATTTTATTTTATTTTATTTTGCATGCCTAAAAAACTTTAATACATAAGAAGTAACAAAAATAGAGAGCCAAAGAAGGGAGTCCAATCAACTTTGATGCAGGGAAATTAAACACTTTCTTCACTAAAATACATTGGTGAAGAGGCAAAGCTTGTGTGCTTCTTAACCCCCCAACCACACACACACACACACACACACACACACACACACACACACACACACACACACACACACACACACAACAAAAATTTGGCCAATGGTAGGTGCCAATTTCCACCCCCGCTGTGATGCCTACATCATCACCTCTAATATCACATCCATTTCCTCTCCTAGAAAATGCCTGATTACAAATTGTTGGCCGCCTTTAGGAAGTGACATCACTAGGATAAGGGTCAACTGAACACAGGAAATACAAACCCAAGTGAATGTTTACAGCTGAAACAGTTAACTCTGTGATTATTTTTCTTGAAAAGTAATAGTAAAATCCTGCTAAACTGCAGAGCTGTGTAAAAACTTCATCTCTTGATACAAACAATGAACAGCAGTCATGACAGAAAGGGTTCTGAAGACTCCTGCATGGTCACAGCAAATGAACAATTTGTAGCATAAAAGCAAATCAGAGCTTTGGTCCTCTCAAATATTAAACTTGAAGTTGGACGCAGCTATTTCTCTTTTTTGTAAAATGTTTCCACAAACAGTGCACATTACATTTTCAGGTGCATAAGACAAAAAAAATAAAAATTAAAAAGAATACTGGCTCTACAAAAGCAGTGACTAATAAGCTCCAAAATCTGATTACTGTAGCTTTAGTTTCTCTGGATCAATGCTTTTTGTCATCGTAAGGTCATACAAAAAGGTAAACTCTGCTTAAATGATAAAGCTGAATATTTAAACTTAGCTTTATTGTTTGCCTGTGGCTGCTTTTGCCGACTGAATAGCATAGAGACGGTACTAGCAGCACACCGTCTGTGTGTGTGTGTGTGTGGGGGGGGGGAGTCGACACAAGCATTGTTCACCTTGTATCCCGACAGTCAGGACCTGCAATTCACACAGGATTAGCTGTGCCAATAAATAGCACTTTCTTTCTAATTGAATAAACATCAAGAGTGTCAGTGTTTATCTCTGTCATTCTCTCTGGCCTCCGCACCCCGCCAAGTGATCCCGGGATTAAAGCTGTGTTGGTTCAGGCCGGGTCATCGGAGACAGACTGGAGCTTGCGTCGAGACAGCAGGAAGAGTGTGAGGCGGGGAGGCTGGGGCAGTGGGAGCAGGACCGTATGAGTGTAAGCAGAACATTTGGAGGGAAAAGAAGAGCGTGGAGAGATTATAACGAGGGTTGATGAGGAAACTAAGATTCCTTTAAGGTGCGGTGGGACCATCAGACCACAGATTTTACCTTGAAACACTATATGATTTTCCAAATCTTCTTCTTTTCAGCTTTTCATATTAGGAATTATCAAGGGGCACAAAAACATTTTTATGAATTTCAAAATTTGATGCAACGTTCCTGTTTGGGTTTTTTTCTCTTTTTTTGTTTTTGGTCTGACTTACATGATTCGGAACATGAAACAAACTGAACCGTGCAGAATAATTCTCCCTCCTGTATTTGAGACCCGGTTCTGTATGACACCGACACCAAGGGGAAAGCAAAGGAGGCCAATCAAGTGTTTCTGTACAGGGCCTCTTCTATCCACAGGTGGAGCTCCTTTGTTATTTCAGCCAGAGGTCATTGTCACCCCCTCTAAAGGAAGGCGGGAAGGATGACGGTTGGGTGAAGCGGGTGGAGGACAGGAGCCTTCAATGCCTGCTTGGCTTGACAAAGAGCTGTTTCTGCCCAGCTGAACAGTGGGCCTGTGTGTGAGAGGAGAGACTGGGGGGACTGGAGTGTGGACGATTTCTTACATCATGAAAGTACAAACGCCCCAACACACACACACACACACGCAAACACACTATCTCTCAGCTGTGTTCTGACCTTGTGCTGACCTGAGCCAGTATCTGGTTCACCTGTCCACAGGGGTCTCCTCCCTCTGGTTTCTACTCATCACTCTCTGTCCAGCTGCTGGGCCTCGCTGGACCGGACCGTGAGCTATTTTCAATCTCGCATGAGAATGCAAAGAGAAGAGAAATTATTGATGTGGTGTTTAAGGAATTCACATCAAAATGGATTGAAATTAAATTAATAATCAAAGAACAAATGATTTGCGAGCAACACTAACAAAAATAAGCCCACTATATTCAAATAAATGTAAAAAACAAAGAAAAAATCCATCAAAATGTTTATTCTTGACATCTCAATGCATTTCCTGAGCATTTTATGCGATAGACAAACTTAATTCACTGCACAATTGCGAAATGGAAAGAAGAGGATACATCATTTGAGAAGTCTTTGCAGATAAAAAAAATCTGAAAAGTGTGGTGTACATTTGAAAGGGGATTGAATGAAAATTCTCTACCCAGTGTTCAGATTTTTATTTGTAAATAAAATAAAAATACATAAATAAAACATTGGTTTCTTTTTCTTTATTTTATTTCTCAATAATGCATTAACCTGTGCTGTTTTTTTCTTTTTTACAGATAAAACACCAAGTAAATATGACAGACACATATTAAAGCACTGGACCGAACAGGTATCCAGTGAAAGGAATGTGAAGTAAACAAAAGGACAGACTGCACACAGACACGAACCAGTAATACAGAAGTTGTCTGACCGTCCTGCCGTCGTCAAAGAGCCGGAGTGATGATCAGAGAAGAGCGCTGGTTTTTACCCCTGCCTGACACCCATCCATCCACCTTTGTAACAGGAGTGCATCAGAGCCGCAACCAACAAAGACAGCTGGACCAGTGTGAGCCGAGAACTCACCACAATAAAAGGTCACGGGGAATATCTCTTCACGTGTGTAGCCTGACAGCGATATCCGTGACTTGGTCTACTTAGCCTCTGTCGTAACATCAAAGCACACAGGTGAGAGCGGCATTGTGGGCGCTGAGCTCTCGAGTTACTCTTTCAGCTGCAGGAGGGCATATCAAAGAGGGGCCACTTGAAAAATGCAAAACACAGGCTCACAAAGAACATGACACAAACACAAGGACATGTAACAAATGCACACGCATCCTGGTAAATATTGACATTACGTGGTGTGACAGCGTGAGCAGAAATGTGTGTGCATGTAAAAAAAATAAATTTATTTCTTTACTTTGAATTAAGCCCCACCATCTTCACTGGTCCAAAAAAAAAAAAAAAATAGATTAAGAGTTTGAAAAAATGTTTTTTTGATTTATGCAAAGAGCTGAAGAAACACAATAATGATTTGCCATGAAATTTTGTGTGAAGATTTTCTGGGTGCAGTTGAATTTTGTATATTGGCCATATGGGCAGATGCCCAGAGTGATATTGAAAAAGGGAGATGCACAAGGACCTTACAAAAAATAAACTGTCAGTTGTACCATCCAGGCAAGTTTTGTAGCCTGTATTGAGTGATATGAAATTAAAGATAATTTCCACATGTGGGGAAAAATTGCAAAACTGCTTTCTTAAAGCGAACAGTCACAAAAAAAACACAAAAAGTTTGAAGGAGCAGACAATTGTGCTAAATTCTTTTAATTTCTATCTGATAGTGAGTTAAGCAGATGAAATTCTACCAAAGCTCTCACTTTAGTCCACTTTAAATAACAAATGAAGATCAAAGACCATAACGATAGCTCTTCTATAAAGAGGTCAATATGTCAGTTTTTTGTTTGGTTTTTCTTCTTACTGTAACCCTTTACACTAGAGACTAAAACAGAAACCAAACCAAGACAACAGGCAGTTTTCCAAGATTAGTCAGCATTAACTCCAACTTAGTCTTCTTCAGGTTTCTATACAAAGCTAAAACTTTAGTCAAACTTTCAGTCATTTGAAATAAGAGGTGAACATTTGCTATTCCACTGAACGAGTGCAGCCAAATGAGAACAAAGAGTTCACCTTGTAAAGTTCATTGACCCGACATTGCATTAGTGGTTTGTCCTTTTTAAGTATGAAGTATTTCTGCTCAGCATGTTGTGAAACCGCTATTTTAACTGAGGTCATGTTTTCCACTTGGTTGGAGATCCGAGTTGGTCGTGACAGATTTGGCACATTAGTCAGGTTCTCATCTGATCCAATGTCTGCTTTGGTTTTTGAGACATTATCTGTGATATGGTCATTTCCAAAATATGCATCTGGAATGACATGAACCATTTCCAAGTTGCAGATTCATCCCTTTCCGAGAAAATTTGTAGAAGCATATAGAAAGGAAACAGTTATTGTTATATGAAGCATTCTTCTTCTTCTTCTTCTTCTTCTTCTTCTTCTTCTTCTTCTTCTTCTTCTTCGTCTTCATCTTCTTCGTCTTCTTCTTTGTCTTCTTCTTTGTCTTCTTCTTTGTCTTCTTCTTCTTCTTCTTCTTCACACAGAAGAATATACATCTATACATTTATCTAGAGATATATGTATTTTGTAGTATGGTTCTAAAATGTCTCTTCTAAAATAAGGAAATCAAATAGTTGCCCTGCGACAGACTGGCGTCCTGTCCAGGGTGACCCCGCCTCTCGCCCAGAACGTTAGCTGGAGATAGACACCAGCACTTCTCGACCCCGTTAGGGACAAGGATGTTAGAAAATGGATGGATGGAAATCAAATAAATTCAGGTCGTTTATTGGGCCTTTTTAGCCTTTTTGTAAGTTGTCAGTTAGTAAACCAGCTAATATTGAGTCAGCAAGAATGTTTTAATTGCACAGGTTCTGAATGAAAAGCTCATTTGAAAATAGCCTCTTTAAAGGCTAAAAACATTTCTAAAACAAAAAAAGCATGTTTATTAGTCCACTGCGCATAGTCCTTCATTTCTCTTTGTTAATATTAATAAAGTGTCTTGTTTTTGTGTCTATGTTCAAGTATGTAGGATGGCAAAAAGTTAAAAATGTGCGCACCAATATGTAGGAGTGTGAAAAACGTACAGTTCTTCTTTAGCGTTACAATAAAATGTTAAAACATCAGACATATTCTGATATGAACTAAAGATTACATTTGGAAACATAAAAAGTAGAAACAAAAACAAAAGACATCTGTAATGGCAGTGGTGCTTTTTTTTCACACAACTGTAATCAATTCAAATGTGCGCTGCAAATATGCTCAGGATGTGTTATTATTATTATTATTATTTTGTCTTTTTCTTTCTTGCTTTCTTAATGTTATTCCCAGACACGTGTGCCTTATGCTGAGCATACGGTCTCAACATTTGTTTGGTGACACCTTAACACTGGAAAAATGTGCCTCAGTTTATGGAGCATGGCAGCTGGCAGCGATGCCGATTTCGCATGGGCTTTTACCGTTGGAGCCGATCTAACAAAGGTGTGTTTGGTTCTGCTTGAAGCCTCATGAAAGCAGTGAGCATCTAAGCTCCTTGTCTGGATCCAAGATTTAATTCATTCCTTATAATGTAAGATTTCCCCCTCCACCAGCAGCACCTTTGGCAGTCTTGGCAGCAAATGAGACGTCACTTTCTAGCCTCCAAAATGGCACGCCTGGTTTTTATTACAGGTTGGATTTTTTTTTCCCTCCGTTTTTCATTCTTTTGATTTTCCTCTCTCTCTCTCTCTCCCTCCTGTTCTCTGAAGTTCGTTTTGGAAATAAGCTCGATATGATAAATGAGTGTTGGAAATGCACTCTCTGTTATACTGCGGGTAAGCATGGAGTTTGATGAGGAACGGACAGAGTACAGGCTGATCCTGGTAAGGAGGAAAAGGGGTTCCAACTGTTTTGTCAGTGAAAAATAAACGCTCCCCTGTAGAGATTTTCAATTACTAATGTAACTGAAAATTGCTCAGTTTATTTGACTGAATATAAAAGCTCTAAAAAGGAAGGACACAGTCAGAACAATTTCTCACACAACTCCCTGCTAAAAAAAAAATAAATTAAAAAAAAGTAAAACTGCACTGAAAGTATAATATGGAGGTTCATGGTGTTAAGAAAACAAAAGCTGGTTTTTAAGTGAATTGTGCAACTGTGCAACCACACAACCAAAAATTAAGAATGCAGTGGCATACATCTTGAATTTCTTTCACTTTTTTTTTTTTGTGGACATTTTAGGTTACGAATCCAACACAAAATGTTGCATGATTGTGAGGTGCAAGAAAAAAATATAGTCCTCAAAATCACTGCAAATAAAAAGTCTGACAAGTGTGGCGCTCACGTCTTCATTCCTCTTAATCTGTCTTTGTGTAATTTAATCTCAGAAAGATGGATGTGGTTTGTGAAGGTCGCAGAGGTTTGTTAGAGAACATTAATGAACAAACAACCTAAAGGCCGAGGAACACAGCGGACATGCCAGGGTTAAATTTGTGGCGAGGCTACAAGCAGGGCTGGGTCTTAAAACAATATCCTAAGCTATAAACATCCAATAGAGAGCTGTTCAATCCATCATACAAGAATGAAAAAAGTATGGCCAGTATGCAAACCCAACATGAAATGGCCGCCGGAACCAATTCATCCTCATAGTGAAACATGGTTGGTTTTGACAGATTCTTGTTAGATGCAGCTAACAAAGAGTCAGAGCAATAATGGAGTCAATCAGATGAAAGCACATCCATATGTTAATATGGCCTAGTCAAAGTCCACGCCTAAATTGCTTTAGGAATTTACGGCAATGCTTGAAAATTGATGTTCGCTCTTGTTCTCAATCAAAACCTACCATGCTTCAGCAAAGAAGAGTGGGGGAAAAAAACGTGTGGAGGTGTCCATCTACACCACACTTTTCAGATTCTTTTATTTTTTTCTTAAATAACTTTTTTTATTGTTATTTCAGAGTTATGCACTGCTTCGTGATAGCCTGTCGGATTGAAATCCCATTAAACACAGTGCAGCATTTAGGTGTGATACTACAAAGTGAGGAAAAGTCAAAGAGAATATGGATGCCGCTAGACCTGATCATGCCATATAAGACGACCTTCAAATGATCGCATGTTTCCCTAAAATGTTTGCGACGACCCCAAACATGAAGCTCGGGGGGGTTTTAACAGACGCTGCCTATTCCTAATATGGTTTGGACCTTGCCGAGAAATGCCACCAGTAGAAATACCCACTAACACCTGCTAGTCACGCTCCCCATTGCTGCTGGTTGGCATGCGTCCAAACATCCTCCAAATGTATCTGGAAAATTCTGATGAGGTGCTAAGTATATAATAAAAGTTTGAAATAACACTTTTAAAGTCTGGACATGGCTTTCTTTATCCTTCTTGGCGATCTCTTTAATATTTGCAGAGGCTATTACCAGCAGATTCATTTCATGTGTTAAGTCTGAGCTTTTCACTGAGGACTTGCTAAAGTACACGACCAGCACTGTTTAATGAAAAAAAACAAAAAACATAAGAAATCCATTTGTTTTCCATTGTTTTTACAGCTCCAAAATACAATGAATGTGCTTGCGGTACAGTATGAGGAAAGATTTCATTCATTAGCCAAGACTTCATTTTTTCACTGTGTTGATTCAATTCACCAAACGCTCACTTAAAAACCTCAAAAATGAGCGGTTAGGACTTTACTGAGTGTGAGGCAGGCGCTCATTTTTCTTTTGCCAATCAGGGGAAAAAAGGGAGCAATCATGCAAATATAGGATATATAGACCAGATGTCCTCAAATGACTGACTGGCATCAGAACAATCAAAAAAAAAAAAACTGAAGCAGATAGAAAAAAAACACACACGGATTACTCTCTTCAGATCTTAAAAACAACTGATTTAGCTGTAAACATATTAATTAGAGTGACTTTTCATAACTACACCACATAGCTGGTATATTTCATATTTTATTAATAAAAACACTTTTGAAACATTGCATAAAAGGTTAGGGTTACCCTGCCCTAACCTTCCACTGCAACATGTCATAAGTGTTGCGTGACGACCAATATTGTCATGGCGTGGAAACGAGCCACACGCTTACAGTAACTGAGTTATAAGCCAGTGCTGCATAGAAAATGTTGGACCCATCCGGTGCCCTTTGCCCAAATCTTGCTTTTCTTTTTCGACAGGATTTGGATCTTTGAGCTTCTGCGCGACTGATTGCAATGCGACCGGGATGAGACCCAGCTCCTGCAAGTCTGAGGCTACAGCTCTCAATTGGAAAAAGCAGGACGGCTCCAGGCCGGTGGTCAGTCTCTGGCTCGAGCTGAAGAGTTCAAGTGTCTTGGGGTGTTTTGTTGACGAGTGATACTGGAATTTATTGAGCGACTGGCAGACGGAACGGAGCCTCTTCGACTGTGATGCAGGCGCAGAAAGCTCTCGATTTACTCGTCCGTTCTCGTTCCCGCTCTTGCTTGTGATCATGAGATTTCAATCACGACTGGAAAAATGAGTTCCCAGACACAAGCGGGCTGGAGGTAGCTGTCTCTCGTGGGCCGTTGTGTTTAGTGTGAGTGAAAAGGTGAGCTCTGTTCTCTAGGGACGTGGGTGTCCCTCCCCATTAAGAGGTGTCAGCCAAATCGACTCAGGTGTCTGATCAGGAAGCTTTCTGGGTGGGTTTTTTGGTGGCTCTGGTAGGTGTAGTAATAATATGAAGCATCACTAACTGAATACTCGACCTACTGTGACTCATTTCACTGAAGAAAGGGAAGTGATGTTTTAACCAGAAATGCATCGCAGACAGACACAGTTTATGTTAAAGTGAGACTTTTTGTTGCTCTAATATTCTTGTGAATCTGCTCAATATATTTTGACATTTGAAGATAAACACTTGAGTGCACACTTCTGATGGCACCTGGATATTGTGCTTGCAGTACATTTAGCAGCACATACCTGACGTACTTCACTTAGAAGATTAGAAATTGAAATACAAATGTCCTTTGTTGTTCCTCAACAGGGAATTGGAGACATGCATAATTAGATAATGGTAAAAGATTAAAAAAAGAAGTCAAAAATGTCTTATGTGTGCAGCCTTGTCACTTTCTCTGTATTTTGACCAAAAAGAAAATAAGTTCTTCCCATATCAGCAAAAAAAAAAAAAAAAACGACGTGAAACATGATTATTGCCTCTTACCAAATACAGCAATACCAAATAATGTCCTAGTCGTCATAGAGGGTGCAATAGCGTCAGCGTTCCCTTTGTTTGTTCAAAGTCTGCTCACCACCAGCAACCTAAAATGTGCTTAAAGTTGCAAAACACTCACCATCATCCATCACTGAATCCAGCGGAGAAGCGGCTGTGTCTGAGTCACTTTCCCTCACTCCCAACGTTAAACAAGACTGGAAAGAAATGTAACTTTTTTCATGTTTTTAGAACAACTGAAGGTTACATAGTTAGGCAGTCAAACAAAGACATTGCAGGTTGTGTTTCTGCACAGGTGAGCTGTGTGTTTATCATTTGATTTTAATACAGTAATCTTTTTTTCTAACATTATTATTAATATTAATAACATTCCAATGGGTGAAGTAGTTGCAGTTTTTTTTAAAGTGAGACAAATGACTTTTTTTTTTTACATAAAATTTTTGAAGGGATAATTGATGGCATATTTGTACTTCTATCAACAGCTACATCTAGCTGCGTATATTAGCAGCTAGAAGTCACCTCACAATCTCTATACGTTTTTCAAATATTTATTAAATTAAAAAAATGAATGATGAACATTAACTGCTTTATAGTGAAACAAGGAATTTAGTTTTCATAAGTGAACATTTCTGAATATGAATAATTTCTTTCTAACCTTTGTGAACTGGACCTAGAACCATGTTCTGGTTCAAGGCTCTCCAGAACCAAGACTCTGACAGGTGGGGAGGTGAAATATATCAGTGTGGAGAGTTTGCATTTCATCAAGGCACAAACTGTAAGTAAAATGTGCAAGCAAAGAAAAAAAGAAAAGATATTCTGGAAACCCCCATGATACAAACTGCACAGTCCAATCACACACACACGCATACACACACCGAGGTGCTTAACCAGTACCTTGGCCGTGTAGACACCTACACACACTAACAAGCTCCTGCTTGCGCATGCTGAAGCTTACACAAACACACATTTTATTTATTTGGATTCATAAAACCTCAAAATGTTCAACAAAAGCTATGCAAGATTGAAATAAAAAAAAACAACAAACTTTTCATCATGCAATATCTAAACAGCCAGCAAACAAATAAACCCAGCTTTAAACCACCTTCCCATACACACTACAGCTCATAATATGTTTTCACGACAAAGAAAGCCCGCTGCATGTGTTGCACCACAGAATCAGAAACACCAGAGCGCAGAGGGTGGTGCTGGAAGGTGGGGGTCATTCTTCACCGTCTTGCACACGCTGGATGTCGGAGCAACCTGAAGGATCCCACTCGCACAATGCTCAGGATTTTAGAGGAGGTAGCAACTCTGCACAATAATAAAAAAAGTACTTTTGAGGCATCTTAGGCTTGGTGTTGAGTTAATCAAATGTACTGCTGTAGAATGGCCTGAAACGGCTTCCAACGCTTTCTTCTTCTCTCAAAGAAAGCCAAAAAAATACATCAATACAGCACTGTAAAGAAGTATTTACCCCTTAACAGATTGCTCTTGTTTATCCTTTTTTTGTGTGTCAAGCTTCGCTTTTAGATCATCATACGAACCTAAATATTATACAAAAGTAAAATCAAAAGGCATTTTTTGAAATGATCATTTGATTTATTCTGAGAAAACAAGTCATCTGTCCTTTTCTGAAAGTGCAACTTCCCCCTAAACTGGCAAGTTGTTGTGGCACCATTAAGCTTTTGTGATTAATGGCAATAGTCATTTTTCATCATTGTGGAGACATTTTGAGCCACTTCTCTAAAGGATTGCTTTATTTCAACCATAAAGGAGGGATTGCAAGCCATTTTTTTCTTTGCAAATATGAGACAGCCTTTGCTTTTGGTCAGACTGTAATGCTTAAAACTCTATATTCAATCCTACTTTTGGCCAAGTCTGTTGCTCATTGTGTGACTCATGAACACTGACCTTAGCTAAAGTAAACGAGGTCTGCAGCGTCATAGATGTTGTTCTTGGATGTTTTCTGACCTCCTGGATGAGTCAGGCTTGGACTCCTTGAGTAATGTTGGTAGGTGCGCCACTCTGCTCATTACTGATGTTTTTACTGGACTCCCAAACTTTCGAAAAGAAATTTCAATCCTTTCCAGATCGAAAGGATTAATATTTCCTATCAGTCTGGAAAGAAAGTTTCCCGGTTGCATCGATGTCAGCAACTTTGTTTCTCGTTTGTTTCCGACTTTCTTTGGATCGCGTATGATGTGTCGGTTTGAGTCTACCTTATGTTAGACAGCCAAGCTTGGATCTGGCTGCTGAAATTTGGTTAATCATTACATTACATTTATACATTGGACTAAGTTGGTGTAGATAGTATCTTCTTTTTAAGTAAATAAAATCCTTGCTAAAAAGTGCAATTTTTTTATTGATGTTTGCTGTCTTTTTGTGATATTAAAATGAGTTTTGTAATCTGAAATATTTGTGTGGAAGAAAAGAGAAAAGATCTGTAAATTTTTTTTTTGCACACCACCTTATGTCTGAAAGAACTGCAGGTTGACATGAGAAATATGAACAGACAACAGAATGGATTAAATCACTCTTCTAATAAGACAACTTGGAGAGATTTCGCAGCATTATCGTCTTTCTCGCTGAGCAGAATTATAAAACTGAGTTGTAGCAGCCGTGGGCCGCTCTGCATGCTGTGTGGATGAAAGTCAGTGTTGGTCCTGGCCAGCGCCAAGCCAAAAAGCTGTAAAAACAAGAAGAAGCACTAACTCAAATCTACAAGGTTTATTTGATTTGAGTTCCACACTGTCAGGTTCTGGCGAAGAAGCTGTGGCCGTGCAGCAGAGCAGAGAAGAAAATTAAATAAACTTTCTTTCAGGCTCCTTTGTATGTTGGCCCTCTGATTTCTCAGTAAAGATAGCTGATTGGAGAATTAGCATTCAAAATATTATTTGGAGAAAAAGGTTCATTTTGCACGTAATTAATTTAGTCGGTGCATCTGGCAGTCATTGGCAAAACCATTTAGTCTTTTCGACTGCCGCAATATAAAATACATGCTGCAAATATAAAGTGTAACATTACGCTCATTTAAAGGTGCACATGTTTTATGGGTAGTCCTTGCAAAGTTTCTGGTGTTTGTTTTGTGCTTGGTGAACTCAAGTGTCAGAACTTTCCATTCCTTGGCAGCCAATGTTTTTTCCAGTTATGAATGCCATATTTAGGTGTACTGGTGTTGGCAGTGACGTCACTGTGGTCCGCAGTGACGTCGGACCACTTTATTCAGTAAGGAGTAATCTAACGCGTTGCTATTTCAAATCCAGTAGTCAAACTACAGTTACTTATCGAAATCACTTTGCGTTACTATCTTCTTTTGTTATTTAATTGTATTTCCACTACGCGTCTTGTCGAGTGACCCACGTCTCTACGCGACAGAAATGTAAACAATGGAGGGAGATGCACATTTTGTTGGTGGAAAAACAGGAAACAGGGCCGTAAAGCACAACCTGGAGGCTGGGGGGCGGGGTGGGGGCTTTAAAATCCTTCTCAGAGTTTTCCAGACAACAGCGGACCACACAAAAACACACACAAATTACTAACGTTTTGGGGGTTTTTTGTACTGTTGTGACCATTAAACAATCTCCCCTTCAGTTCAACCTTAAAAGTGGAGACACATTGTTGATGTTACCATTATATAACTTATAATTGAGTATTGGAAAAAATCAATGTCATTTTCACAGGTGGTGGAGTGTTGTTGTTGTTAGCAGCTGCTGAAAGTAACTAAAAAGGTTACTTTTAATGTAACTTAGTTACTTTCCAAATCAAGTAGTCAGTAATCTAACTAAGTTACTTTCTCAAGGAGTAATTAGTAATCTGATTAAAGTTACTTTTTCAAAGTAACTATGCCATCACTGGGTGTTGGTTAGTTTTTGTTTAAGAATGGCCACAGTTACCCAGGATTCTGACTGAAAATGTGTGTGTTGACTTGTGGTCAAGCAAAGCACAGCTACTGAAAATCAACAAAAATAAGAAAAAAAATTTAATAAAATTTAAAGAGCCTTAAAAAATCCTTTTTGTTCACCATGGCTATTTGTACTTCTCAAGTTCCAGGAGTGAAAATGCATGAAACCAATAAACTTATTTAGGGCACAAATAGAAGATATATATATATATCTATATATATATATATAGATATATATATAGATATATATATAGATATAAATATAGATATATATAGATATATTGATATATATATATTGATATGCGTTTCAATATGGCTGCTCCTGCATCAACGGGAAGGTGATGTAGAAACGTGTGTTTTACAGGGCACACATGTAAAAGTCCAAAATCAATGTTACATTGAAATTCAAACATTCAAAATAAAAAGAAATACCTTATTGAGGCCAAAGGGAAATTAAACTGCACCTCTAAACAGAACAAATCAAAAGTGGTGTTTGCTTATGGAAAGTAAAGCTTAAAATGGTTTTTGCAAGAGTTGCTGCAAACAATGCTTTTACCGGTGTCGGAAATTCCTACTTCTTAAGTTGTTGAAGATGGCAATAAATCAGCTTAAAGCTAGCTACATGATCACTAAAGTGTTCTCCAACATTGTCAAAACACGTCTCTTCCAAACTCTGCAGAGTTCTAATAATTTTCCAACTTTCCACATCTTTTCCGAAGATTAGCTGACTCAGGTGGAAACGCGGCCTGACAGGCAGGCAGGCATGCGGTTTAGCTCAGCCAACTTTAAGTGGCTTCACCTGTGCAGAAAGGACAGGTGTGCGTATATTAGCAGCTAGAAGTCACCTCACAAGTCCAGTGAGTGGCGATAGGGGTGTGATAGTCTCTGCAGGTCCCAGAGGAGAAAAACATTAGAGCCCCATGTGTGTACTGTACCCCCATGGATAACACATTCCACTCAGCTAAACAGCCATGAGAGCTGAGGGTTTGTGATCACTAAAAGTATATGTGCAGTCTGGGATGCAAACAGGCACACAACATGCTTTTTTTCTTCTTTTTAAACACACACACTCACACATAAAGAGCACGTCTCAATCGAACCCTCCTAAAGAAGCACTGAGGTGCATCGCTGAAATTCAAACCCTGCATAGACAGCAGCTTTTCTCACTGAGGCAATGATCTCTGAAAGCCCGGAAAGACGGAATTTCTCATGGAAAAGGGTTGATCAGGAGGATGCAGAAACCATGTGAAGCGGGGTCAACTTTTAATAGATAAAAAAGGAACTGACAACTAGTATCACCAATCCCAATAGGTTTAAATCAGCAACTACTGTTGTTGAAGAAATCCCATCTCAAAATCTCTGAACATATATCATGTGGAGCAGACAGTTTTAATATTTCTCCCTCTCCACGGCTTTCCTCCGATATTTGCGGATATTTCCTTTGGCAGCTCGGCTTTCCTCTCACTTTGCAGTATTCCTCATTAGAGCGGTGTGAGGGTGTGTGTGTGTCTGTGTCTGCGTCTGCTCTGCAGCAGGTTTGCTTTTTGTGTCCAGGTTGTTTCCCCCGCTTAGAGAACACAGTGTTTCTGATATTGGGTCCTTTAGGTATCCATGGAAAACACAGAACTGGACTTAAAATGCTCCTATAATACATCCTCACAGGTGGCTTGTAATAGTGTTGCAGAGAAACATTAGAGCTTTATAGGCCTAACAAGAACAGAAGAGGAAATGTGTCACAGCCATTGGGTTTGCCATCTTGGCAGTGTGTGAGGGTGTGTACCCGCTTGGCAGTTAAGAGTCATTAAAAAAGGGCGAGAGGAAGACATCGAGTGGCTTAGGTTACTGTAATGAAGAACAGCACTGACAACCGCGAGAGCCCATTCATACACACCAACAGTGTAAACACCAAACGATACACATATGCGCACATCCAAATACGGTTTATCTTTGGTGTTTTGCTTCCTGCCTGCAAAACAGCCTTTCCTGTTGGACTAAGTATGATGACCCCGTGAACACACGCAATCAAAAGCTCCGCTGTACAGAAACATCGGCGCATGTGTGACGCCTTAGGGTCGCACGCTAGAGCGCACAATGAGATGTGCAAACCACAAAAGTGGATTTCTTTTCTCGGTTTATTTAAAGCAAAGCGTGCACAGTTGCACTGTAGACGCGGTGAGGCATGGGTAACGGTGATTAAAAGACCAAATGTGGTCGCACAGAGCGGGTTGTGGATAGGTGTCGGAAAGATGAGGAAGTTGGGTGACAAGGCGTTCAGTCACCCCCTTTACTTCCTGGGCCAACAAACCCTCACCACTTCCAGGCGAGCATCCTAAAGAGGATGTTGTGTGTTCCAAACTGCTCTGCACTTTCTCAACCACAGCTATATCACTTCAAAAGCTTAGCCACTGAACTGTTTATTTATGGGCCGTGCAGCACTGATTGTACAGCAAAACCATTTGTTCGCCGGAATAACGCGCACTACCTTCTTTGGCTGTTGCTTAATTGCTTTCTTTGCTCAAGGGTGTCATCTAGTGGCCTTAAACGCAATGTTTCGACAGAAAAGATGCAAACAACTAAAAAAAACAACAAAAAAAGATTTAAACAGCAGATTCTCCACCTGCTCCTCCTGTTGTCTTTGTTCCTGGTTTGAGTTTCACACAGCTGCATGCGAAGAGACCTGTGGTGATTTGTAGCGCTATAATAGCTCTTCCTCCTCCTCACCTCTCCCCCCAGACTGAGATAACAGTTCTCATCTTACATTGATCATCGGCAGCAGAGGCTAAGCGGGGGTTTGCCCATGTCGATGGGGGCACAGAGTTGACCTAAAGGTGGAGGAGGCAAGGTGTGAATGGGTGGAGGATTAGCAGGTGTCCAAGCTCCCCTGGCTGCAGGCAGGTGCACAGCACCTGTGTAACATGTGCTCCTGCGTATTTCCAAAGATTGGAGAGCTCTAGCTGCCAGCTGTGCTCTCTGAAGTTTTTCCCTCTCACCCTCACACACTTATCACCTCGGCCTCCTGAAGCACATCAATGCTCCCCTTTCTAACATGCACAGCACACACTTCTGTCAGATTACACGCAAAGCCTTGGCTAATGTTACCGGTCAAAAGGTGACTCATCAAGCGCTGTGGATCACTAGAAAACATATGTGTTCAGCATGACTCCATTAGGTCTAATAAGAACATTGTGATGGATACACTGCTGTGTTTTGAGTGGCCTTTGAGTGGAACATTAATCAACAGATCTGATGTGTTTTTGTTTGATAATTCTCATGATAAAATGTAATGGTTGTTGCTTGTTTTGATCATTTGAAGCACTTTGAACTGGCTTGTTGCTGAAATGTGCTATACAAATAAACTTAACTTGACTTGACACACCCCAACTCTGCCAAATTTCCAATAAAGGAAAATTTAAGTTTAATCCTATGAAAGCAACCTGGGACTACATGTATGGAAGAATCTGAAAGAAAACTTGTTAGAAGCTGCAAAAGACTTGAAACAACAGCAGAGGTTGACCTTCCAGCAAAACAATGACACTTAGCATACAGCCAGACCTGCGAAGGAACGGTTTGCACATATTCATGTGTCACAACGGCCCAGTCAAAGTCCAAACTTTAACCTGACGGGCGTTTTCCTGTCTTGTAAGTTAATTTTTTCAGTTGAATAATACAGAATTTATCATTAAAGGATATATTTTGGTCTCAATCTCACTTTATGGTGCACCAGCCGACTCAGCACGTTAAGGGTGACTGTCAGACTGAGGGGAGTTTAATCAGAAATCATCGTTCCATAACAGTGGCCATCTCCTCCTATGGGGAGTTCCCCTTTGAGAAACGGAGGAAAGATCAGAGGTGAAGGAGAAACCTGGAGGTGGGACGGTGTAGAGTAATGCAGGACTGCTTAGAAAATGAGAACTGAACACAGTTCCCGTAAGACGTTTACACACACTCGTCACTGACATCAATGCTCTGTTAATTTTAAGCTTTTGAGGTTCCACTCTTTTTTTCATTTTGTTCTAAAAAGCAATACCATACACACCTCCGGTGATACTTAAGAACAACGCATAAGTTTGGATTTATTGTGGATTTTCTCCGAACCACTATGATTTATTCCACCCATTTTACATGGCAGAATGGTTCTAAAACAAACATCCTCACTGATTTTTAAAAAATAACCAATGGGTGTACAGATTTGAATTTATTGTGTATTTTCTCTAATCGAAAAAGGTCCAAATGATGTACACAGGCTCAAGTAAATGGTACACACAAACTCTGACTAATAGCATCAAAGAAGGTTCCAGAGAAACCAGCGGATTTTTGTGGCCATAAACAAAGTCCGAGCAGAAGTACGGCTGGATATTTGACCACTCCTGTTAGAAACGGTGCAGCTAAGTTAAACTAGTGGTTTCCTGGCTTTTAAGTGAAATCTACAAATCATCCACAGGGTTGAGGACCTCAGTATTTTATCCATTCCAAACCAGTTCTGACATGTGTTTGGATCACTTTTCTCTTTGTGCCAAACTTTCAGCTGTTTAGCTGTTCATTTGAGGTGAAGTTATAAAGAATTTGAAGGTAACATCTATCTCTTATTTACTCAAACCACTTACTGCTGTGAACAATACAAATGGGCGAGAAACAGCCAAAGAGCATTATGCTACCGTTACCATGCTTACCAGCTCATACTTTGATGCTAAGCTTTGAAAGTCTCACCTGAAGTCATGGAAACATTCCTCTTATCACTGTGGGTGACCAGTGCAATCATTCTGTAATATAAGTGTTTCTGCAGGAGATAAATCCACCCATGCATGAAGGTGTCAATTTCATAGAAAGGACTTCTTTTTCGGTTGCTACCGATTCAGCTCATGTTTGGGAAAGACGTTTGAAACAATAATCTCAAACACATAAAAATTGGTTTTGAAAAGGACTTTAAGGTAACATAAAGCCTCGATTCCACTGAGCGGAACGGTCAGTGACGTTCGGCTAGTTTATGGTCTGCCATATTCAGGAGAGCATTTCTACCACCCATTGGATTCTCACTGGGCAGGTGGGGTTAAACCCAAAACGCCTAAGCTGGAGCCTTACTAGTGAGACGAAGAACGTAACACCAACTTAGCGACTTTTCAGACTCTTCTGGGGATGTTTTTTAAAGAAAAGTAACTAGCCATTTTTTCTGATGTCACCGAAGACGTTAGAGACTCAAGAAAGTGATTATTGTTCTGAATAAGATGTGGTTGTAGCGATGGCCGCCGCCCCGGTCCAAAGCAAACGCAGGCAGCTGAGTCCTGCATACACAATGCCACTGCTAGTTGATTTCCCTTAAAATCACAGTTTGGAAGAAAATATAAAATACTCTTTGAAATAATTCACTGCTTTCTATTTTGGTCTTGTCAAATTGTTAATGAAGACTGTAAATAAAAATGTTTGAAATAATTGTTTTACTGTAACTTTTCGAAGATTTCTTAAGGGTCCTTTGGTTTAAAAACCCAACGAGACTTAAGAAAACTTAAAAAGTTCATATTTTATTCTAAAACATATTTAATGAGATTTATGTCCAACTATCGTCACTTCTACAACAGAATTTTTGCCCACTATGCTCACTATATAAATAGAAAAAGAAAATAACTAAGCCAATATCAGTACTTATCAACCAAACAAATGGTTAATAATATTATGAATAATTTTGGCTTCAAGCTTCTGGATTATCACTGAAAGACATCAAGAAACTGCTTTACTGCAGTCAGTGTCCAGTATAAAACAAAACCAGATCTTACACGAGTATAAACACATTCACAAACAGAATTTCCTCAACGTCTGGACAGAATTACGTGGTGTGTGGAGAGAACCCAGCCCCCGCCTCCCTCCACACATCCCCTCGCCCTAATTATCGTCTGCATCATTGGAGACTGAGCGCTCTCAAGAACTCGTTTTATCACTAATGTGGCGGCAGCAGAAATACAGCACCGCTCAACCACAGTGACAGGACGACTTTCTTCAACATGAAATCTACAATGACACGACCGATAAAAAGGGCAAAGGAGGTTTTTTTGTAATGTAATATTTGATTTTGCATGATGATGATGAAGGACAACAAAAGGCCGCTGTGGGAAATATAAGCAGTGTTCACCACAAATGATGGGGAGCTGCGTATCATGTGATGGCGCTTTGAACTCTCCCTATGAAGCCGGGAGAAGAAGGAAGCATAGCGGAAACCCAGAGGCCCAACCGATAAACAGACAGACGGGGTAATGGAGTCGGAGGCCTGCCCAGTCGCCGTGCCGAGAGTAATTGGGCGTTGGGCAGCGTATGAACTGCGGCAGGAAAACAACAAGAGCTGCTCACTAAATGTATGGGGGAGTTCTCACATATAGCTTAGCATTAGCACAGCTTGCTTTACTTAAAAAAGTGATCCCTGGGCGAACTAACTCGAGAGCACAGAGACTTAACTGTGAGATTTCCAAAAAGCTGCCAACATTTCCAAATCCAGCCTGTTTAACAACTTGAAAGGTTGAAATCTCTAAAAGATAAGACAGAGAAACAGCAACTTTTAGTTCAGTCTTCCTGTTGTTTGTTTAAAGTCCCGCTCTCTCTCGCTCCCACACAGCCTGAATGTACCGGACTTGTAGCAACATGACACAGAAAATGTTTGTTTCCTTTCGATTAACTTCTTATATCTCAGCACTTCTTCCAATTTCTTAATCACTTAACTAGCAGCATCCAAAATGAAGAGCGTTATTCTTACCACAATCTGGGAACACCGCAATATGGTTAGTGCACATATCAAAAAAAGATCCCATTTCTGAGTTTCTTGGCTGGGCACAGAGTGAACGTACATTTTCTCTGTAGATCTCTAAACAGATAAGAGATACTGTATTTATTTATTTTAGTTAATTTGCAAGATCTTAGAATTCAATTCTAAGATCTTGATTTTATAATTATAAGCTAGTCATTATATTAAAAAACTTAAATACTTTTTGTCATTTTTTTTACTTTTATTAGCAAAGTAGTACAAATAACAGTAACATTATTAAGATCAAAGATAGCCAAAATTTAAAAGCCTTTTTTTGGGGGGGGAAAAACTCAAAAAAGATTCCTTGCTATTAATAGGGCCTTTGTGTCTTCACTTTCCACTGACGTCTGATTTCGTGTCGTCCTTGCCAGACCTTTTGTTTAGTCCACTGAAATACTTCTCTCTGAAGGCGTTGTGTCCCTGGTAGGGGATGAAGCGGGGGTCTGAAAGATGAGCCAGGCTGTCCAGTTCCTGTAGAAACAAAACAATATCTGGGTTATTGTGCTTAACATGGTAACGTTAAGCCTAAGTTCAAACAACTGTTTCACATACCTGTGTAAAAAATGTCAAAGAGGTGTATAACAGGTGGTAATTTTGTTTTTCTCTTAAGAAAAAAAAAAGAGAAACATTGTGTAGTTTTCCATGTTTACATTCTAAATGAATGACTAAATTATATCAACTGTTTCCTCCTTATAAAGACGTTTGTGTTGGCTAGAAGGTAGCTGCTGATCTGCAGAGGCATCGGGGGAGGAAGAGAGATGCTGGGAAGAGGAATAATGAGGTGAGTTGAGCTGGAAGTGCTGTAATATGTTTGTACCACCTCTCGTTTGCTCGCAGACGCTGCCAAGCAACCTGGAAACATTTTCCATGATCATTCAGAGGAAACAACCTCACCATGAACCCAAATTAAAGAGCCCATATTATGCTCAATTTACAGTGTGCAGTGTTATTTTGGCAATCCAGAGAGTTTACCTCCTTTAATGTTAGGGGGCAAAAAAAAAAGGTTTTGCTGTTGTACATCTTCTCACCAATTAATAACACTCTTTGTTCCGAAAGGGCGAGACAAAAACAACAACATAATTTTCCTCCCTAACGCTATATTTGAAATGGTAAAAACTGTATGATAAAGACCACAGTCACAACCTTGTTGTGCTTAATATTCGATATTGTTTTATTGTTTGCATTTTTCTTAAAATGCAAACAATAAAATTCAGACTCAACAATGGTAGGACAATATCTCGAAAAGGTGTCATCCTAACAATCTCGATAATATCACCGTCTTCAATACCTACGTTCATAGCGGTGCATAAGCAGATTCAGACCTGACTGTAAAGAAAGCTAAAGATGAGTCAAGTAGTTTGGATAGGAAATGACATGAGCAAGAAGAGATGCTAATTGTTAGTCCAAATAAATTTAGTTCATTCAGCATTCACCGGTGGTTTCCTATTGCTGGTGATTGACACATCTTGCAGTCACTCTGTGTGTAAGAGCAGCAGCATTATCAAGTACAGCCAGTAAAATAAAATGACGTGGAGCAAAGCAGCGGCTTCCTGTTTTATGGTGAGTAAAACTAGAAATCAGCAGGAACTAAGAGACCCCTTGCAAAAAAAGACAGTAGTTTTTTTTTTAGGAAAAAAAAACTACAGTTGAGGTAGATTTAGGCAAGTCACAGAAGAAAAGCTTGGATTCAATGCAAGAAATGGCGAAAGTGACGATGACGCCATCTTGTCTTGTGGGAAAGAACAACTTTGCCATCCCAAAAACAATGCGCACATTTATAAAATTACCAAGAACAGTTTGAAAAGAAATAATTGCTTGAGTTTACATTTTGCAATCCATTAACATATTCAAGCATTTGGATGGAGTCTCACTTCTACAAACACCGATTACGATGCACAATATGCAAAAGGTTGGAAGAGAGCAGTAAGGAACATGTGGTTTTTATCAAAACTTTTATCATCACTGTAATTTTAAACCAACAATAACGTCATCACATCATTTTCAAACATCGTACACTTCTGGACATGGCTGCCAATTAAAAAAATAATTTTAGTCTAAGGTATGTTTTACTTTATTTCTCCAAAGAATAAATCCCTATTTTACAGAGCTTTTCAGTGTTACTTCTCTCAATCTCTTAAGTAGTGTGACATCATTTCTGCTCTTAAATTTAGTAATATTTAGTATTTTTTAACTAAACTGAACCAAAATAATGGGTAACGGCTAATTTCTGAATTCACAGAAAAGCGGCAGCTAAAAATGTAAATCACAGTTGAGTGTTTCTGTCACTGGATGACTTTTTTTAAATCAATATGCTACTACTAAAAAAGCCACAAGCTTAGCAGAAGAAGCCTTTTCCAGCTCCTGGATGGAAAATATCAGTATTGGCGGATATTTAAATTCAGATACAGAGAGTGGACTGGAAACTGACATTTCTAAATCAAACAATTTTTTTTCCGATTAGAAATCAAATGTTCAAAGGAATAAGGCCATGTCATTTGCCATAGAAACACAGAAAGAGCGTGAACACACAAACACACACGCGCACACGTCAAAGCGAAGCAAACATTTGCTTGGGAAACATCAAGCTGGGAAGCCTGATTAAAGCGTGCAGATAGGAGCACTCTGAAAGCCATTTGGAAAGAAAAGAAAAATGCAACCTGAGACAGATACCGCTCAGATAACATCACACAACTCTGTGTTTGTGTGCGCATGTTATACAGCGCCGTTCATGGGAGCAATTTTGTGGGTTTTGAAGTGGACTGGATGTCAGATCCAAAGACGGATTGTTTTCCATACGACGTGTGATTAAGCCATTTAGGGTTCCAGTATAAAAGAAATGAGCCAATCACAGCCAGATGGCGAGGATTTGCTGCAGACAGAAATACAGACACCATCACTTCCAGTGGGATGTCATGTGAAAACAAACACACATACTATATACGCTCATTCAGAACATGCTTACATGGTCACACAAACGGAGCACTTCTGCAAAATACAATGACTGCCTTAAGGAACGGCGTGGCACACACGTGTTTTCACTTCATATACATGTTTCTGATCGAGCACACACATCTATACACGCACACACACACAAAAACATCAAACATTTCTGTTGCTCACAGGATATTAATAAGTAACAATAGGATCATTTGTAAAACAAATACATAGATATAATATGGCTGCACTTCCAGAACAGAAAAAAAGCAAAGTTAGAACCTGGCAGGTACATCAAAGGAATGGATTTACTTTATTATCTTGGCAACACTTTATCTGACACTACACTGTTATACAAATGACATAACAACCGCCATGAAGCTGAGGGTGTTTTTATGAATGTTTACGACTGTTGTCATGAAGTGTCATTTGGTAAATGACACTTTTAATGCAAAGTTGCATTAAAAGTCCATTAAAAGAATCAACTTTGCATTAAAAGTGTCATTATTTACCAAATGACACTTCATGACAACAGTCGTAAACATTCATAAAAACTCCTTCATATTCATATCATGTTTATGACAGTGTCATGTCAGTCTTATGCACACCCCATTAAATAAAGTGTTAACATTATCTCTATCTTATTAATTAATAATTTAACTTGACTGGAGCGCATCATATCACCCTTCTCCATTTGACAACTGTGAAATGAAAAAGAGGTGACAGCACCTAATCTTTGCAGAAAGGACCTAGAAAAAGTTGTTTTGAGATCACAAACAATTTAACATCCTTTTCTATATTCTGAACTAGTTTGTTGAATTAAAATGTAATGTAGTTTTATGACTCAGTAAATGATATTTACCAGATGGAGGTAATTTGGAGTTATTTCAGTATTATAGGACTCATTGTTTGTCACATTTTGTGAGTCAACTGACCCAAACCAGGGATAGAAATCTAAATAAGTATTTCAGATACTGGCCTATCAAACTGAATTATGCAAACGATCAGAAGCCATAAAAATATTTAACAACGTGAGCAAGGGCAAATCGACCCGCCATGACTTAACTGTGCTGGAACACACTGGGTTTTATTCATCCGTTCCTTTTTTTTGTTTTTATCCAACAAAAAGATTTACAAAAAGCATCGGACCAGTAACTCCTCGTATTCCAACTAGAAAAACATCGGAATTTTAATTCCCATAAACACTTTGGATTTCCAGCTTCCAGGCAGACATTTTTCCGTTAGCACTTACTTCTGGCTCCTTAATTTTTTCCATGGTGATTAGCCGCCGTGACGTGTGGCTGGAGAGCGTCTGCTCACAGTTACTGATGAGAAGAAGGCAAGGGTGAAGAGGAACCATCTCCTCGCAGTACCTGGAAAACAGACACATTCAGCAAGGTGCTTGTCCTCTGAGCAGAAACACAAAAAAGTGGACTGATTCATTAGAAGTTTAAGTTATGAAAAGAAAAACTGACTGACTGGAAACATTTGAGTTATTGGACTAAGCAAGGATTTACAGCAAGGTCTTATTTTCTCTGTGCTGCTCTCTTTCTCTAATAAACACCATCTGCTCCAGCAGTGCAGTGAGATCACAGCTTGAAAGCTTATGAAGGTTTTGTTGGGTGCAAAGAAGAAGGTGGAAAAAGTGAATCTGAGCTGACAGGTTGACTGCTCGCTCCATCATCACCAGGCCAGTCTACGCTAAGGCCTATTAACCGAGCATGATGTATGCGTTTGCGCGTTTGTGTCAGTAGCACTTTCTCCACACCGCCACCGGCGTAGCGACAATCCTGACAACTCGTAGCCAGATTTCGACATCACCGTTTCGCCCCGTTTCCTTGGCCGCATGTGGGACTCGCTACTGATGGGGATGTTTGGTTGCTATGGGAACGGCTGGTGATGCAGCCAAAGGATAATTCTGCGCTGCCTATCAGAAAGAGTCAGTGCAGAGAGAGGAGTCTGACTTGTTTTTACTCCCGCCCAATCAGGCTTCTGGGTTTGTGTAAATAACACAGTAATTAAAAACAGTTCTGCTCTCAGAGATTCTTCTCCAGTCAAACTCATTTGTTAGGATCCTGAGTTAACCAAAGGAGCGTAAGAATGATTAGCTATTTAAAGTTTGGTTATTCACTTTTGCTTACTCATGCATTAAAATGCTCCTTCACACTGTACCAATAAATATCGTCAGAACAAAGATGGCCTACTCGATCTTTTGCTCCTTTACAGCGTTGAGCACAAACAAAAGTTTTATGGTGAGATCTTGGTGGTTCAATATTATGATGGATCTATACATCATCCAGCAGCCTGGATAATGTATAGATCATCACAGATGGGATAGATAATCCTATCAGTGGCAGCAGCTGGTTATCCAGGACATGTGGAATTAAGAATTTTACCAGGTAGCCTGCGGCTAAGCTAACAGGCTACAGACAGCAGGTTTTGTGTACCACACAATCTGCAACCAACTGGATCTCAACAATTGACTGATAGAGAAAATTTCAGGACCTCTAACCAATAAACTTTATGCCGTCATAAGGTTCTGTACAAAAATATATCTATATTTGTTTATAGGAACACACGCCTCCAAATTGCACATGCACTGGCTGACTGAAGACAGCTTCTTTAAGCTGCAGTTATAATGCATCATATTAAGCAATGTAGAGACAGCAGAAGAAAAAAGTTAACAAAACGATCATTTTAGTCCCAGTTGAACTAAAACAAAAGGCAGTTTTAAAATTAAAATCTTCTATTTAATTAGCTTTGTATGATCAGTGTAAAAACTAGTTTCATACACAATTCCTCCTGACATTATTTGTAATTATAGGCACTAAGAGCATTGCACTATGTTCGAATCATTGTGCAGGAGGGCATCCTGGATGCAATCTGTTTGGAAAACCCCCTTCACCTGCATCTTCTCATTAACTTGTTAAAGTCCAGATGGTGTTTCCTCCCCTACAGCGAGGCTGAAACTGCTGATGAAGGCGCAGAAACCCCCAACGCTTTTTGAGATTGGAGCAATTTTGGACTAAGGAAACAACTCGATGCAGACCTGAGGCCCATTTCAGTAGCGTTACGGCAGGATGCCTGGGAGGAGCAGGAGAAAAAGCTCCTTAAGAGTGCAGCATTGTCATGATTACCTTTAAACTGGAATTAGGTTTTACAGATTTGTTGTTTTCTAGCCACGTTTGAACAGCCTTTGAAGTCCTGGAGACTGTGTGGCGGTGTTCATCCAGTGTGAAGGTGACTTAAGTCCTTGATCTGTATCCCAATTTCACTAAATGTTTGTTAAAGGATTTGTTATGCGTGACTTCCAGGACCAAGAACCGGTTAATCAAAAATAGAAAAAAAAAATAAAAATCCTCAAACATCATTCTTTACACAAGTATTGCTTTTGTCCTAACAATGCACCATTTACATATCAGCTTTGCGTATTTATGTTGCAGCTGGGTAACTTTATGGCAGAGATGACGGATGCAACATCATCCATCTTTATCCTTTTCTCTACTTCATTTATTATTTTTCATGGGCAAAAATGGAGGAAAGTTGAAGCAGTTCTTCATGTCACCTGTCATCACACACACACACACACACACACACACACTTACAGCTCTTTATTGTCATGAAGCGGCCAGACGTGCAGAGTCCCCACTGGTTCTATCGCAGCCACAGATTCATGCTTGCATATGTTGGTTGGAAGGGGCGATTGAAACCTGATCCCCCCCGTAGAGCTGCCAGATAGGGCCCAGGAGACAGGCTACGTCTGGCCTCACACACATACACACACGCATGCAGACACAAACATTCACAAAACACAAAGGTCAGCCTGCAGACCGTAGAGACAGATAATTCATATATCTGTCCTGCCTGCTCGGCCTCGCGTGTTTATTTTGGCACAGGCCCGGCTGCCGAGGACTGATGGGATGACGTGTGAACATGATGGCACAAACATTAGCTCAAGTGCAAGACCACACACGCTCACGCATGTATGAAAATCCATACAGTTAAGCAAACTGCTATTACCTTTTACGCTGAATGTGCTCCCTGCCTCTTCCAAAGCTACACGGCGCGCGATTATCTCATCTCCTCCGAAACCATATAATCAGAGCTAAAAAAAAAGCAAAAAAAAAACTGCAGGCCCTTTGGGCTTTTCCTGCCCAGAAGAGCCGCTGATGCTGAGGCCTGTTGCGGTTCGCACCTTTACAGCTGAACACCTGCACTCCTTCCCTTTGCTACGTCGCATGGCGCTTCTAACAATGATGGACTTTGTTTCAGGGGAGCCATCTTGCTCAGACAACCTATAAAGCAGCTCAGCGGTGTCAGTTGTGGTTTGCCAAGGCCCAGCTGTATTGCTGGAAACACCTTGACACACCTGTACATTATTTTTCCGCAAACTCTGTCATTTATTTGCACGTGTGACTGGAGAGTGATCGTGTCGCCACTGAAGGGTATACTGGGAAAACTAGAGAGAAAGCATAACAAAAGTTCTTTGTGATACAGAGCTTTATTTTTAGAGTTTATGTGACATCTACTTTATCATAACGGATAAAGAGAAGAGCTCATGTAAACTTTGTGAACAAAACGAGTGAGAATCAAGCAGTCCGGGTTTATGGTATGAGGCTGCCCCCTACTGGTAACAGGTTTTATTGTTTTTCAAAACAACATTTGAGATTCATTTTCATTTTTACGAGCTTGTAAAGGTAAAATATTAATTCAAGTTGGCCTAAAGAAGAAATACTCAACATAGTTTAGAGGGCACAGATGATTTGATCACTAAAAAAATCTGTCATCCTTTACCTAATAAGCTAAATGTGACTTGTTTCTCTTTGTAAACCATTTGGCTGATGCCATGTTATAAACCTGTCTTCATCTACTGACAGTTCCTTCATATTATCACTTGAAAAGTTGATAAGTCGTTCCCCCCTGGTCAGGATTAGCTCATAAGGTTCCTATTTGTTGAATTTGTCAATCCCTGCTGTGCTTTTTTTTTGTTTTTTGTAAAGGTTTCTGTTGCCCTCATTGTGTACAAACCATGTTCTATAAATAAAGACGGCTTAATTGATTTTGGTTGCATTTTCATGGAAGCTCTATTTCCATCTGTTAACCACTGACTTTTACATGACAAGCAGTACAATCTCTCTTGACCAAAGAGTTGGAGCTGTGGACGTCCTGGAAACTGAACTGTCTGTGTGTTGTTATTAGCAGATGAGATCGTGTATGTTACTCACTCTGGTCTGTGTACAGGCAGCCAATAGACAAGCCTCCCACCCAAGACAAGATGGTGGGCGGAGAAGCTTAAAAGATCTGTAAAGATGTCACTCAGGTGGTACGCCTGTGAGACAGGTACGTGGGACTCTGCGTATCTGTGGAAGAGATTCGCGAGAACGAGGGTTTAAGTCTTGATGCAGAAAACTTTAAAAAGAAATGCATTTATTTGTACATAAAACTAATAAGTTAAAGTCAATTTATTCCTTGTATAATAGCATTTTAGTGCAACTTACAGCCCATCAGGGGATTTAATAGTGTCCTTATGGGAGCCAGTCCTTCTGGTTGACTCTCTAATCCCGTATGGAGCTGGAAAAAAAAAAAAAACATATGAAAAGAAACATAGTAAGCAACAAGAAAGCTACATAAATTAATAATTATATTTTTAGAAGCTCAAGAAAGAGCATTTGTGAAACCTACTTTCTGTTATGATTTTATAACAGCTCAATGTCTTCCTGTTAGAAAAGAACACGACCCATTCGCAGATTCCAGTAGGAAGCTACAAGATTTTTATTTTTAATTGAAATGCTCAACATACCACTGCAAAATCATCAGGCCCGCAGCATCACACATGCTCTGCCATGCTTAACTGTGAGTCTGAAGAATTTTCCACTTTAATCCTTTTTTTGAGTGTTTATCGTCAAATAAAAAAAACTTTCCAAGGTGTTTAAATGGCTGCTTGCATATGAGAAGGATTCAGACATAGTGTAGTTACAGCAGAAATGTTGCGGTGTAGGCCAAGCCTCTCAAAAAAATAAATAAATAAATAAAAATACACAAGTATTTGTTTTGGTGAAAGCTGAAACACACAATGAATTAAAGGAAATGCCAAGAAAACAAGTTATAAGCAGCGATATCAAACCTTTCCTCCTACTTGCTGTGTTTAAATTTATTCCTTCTGAACTGAACTAAGTGACTTCTAAAATTCTGTAATCTTCGAACGAATGAACACAGAACCTACGGTCAGTGATGATGGCGTCAAACAGAGCTGTGTTCCTCCACACCGGCTTGGACGCATCAGACACCATCACGTCCACATACATGTCCTCTTTTCCGTACTGCCGGAGGTTGGCTCTGATGTTCTCATCGGGTCCTCTCCATTTCTGGTTTTTACGACTGGACCGGCCTAGAGCGCAAGACAAAAGACGCTCTCAATGCGCTTCAAACGGGACATTTTCGACAGCAGTAAAAGGTATAAAAAAAACACAGTGACAAGAGTCGTACCTTTTCCGTGAATAGTGTTGTAATCGATGTCTGTTCCACACACGTATGCTCCAAAATGAGAACACGCAACCAAAAGGCTCCCTGCGACCGAATGAGGGAGACGGTGAAAAGCATTTTCTGACGCAGTCTCTGTCCAAAGCTGCATGCTTCAGAGATCTTACCTGTGCCTACAAATGGGTCAAAAACAAGGTCGTTGTCTTTGGCCATTGCGTGGTTGGCCATGATGAACGACAGGCCGGCGTCCATGCTGGTGTTCCCGATGAAATGTCTGTTCTTCACGCTGTAGGAGCGAATCAGTTCCCGCTGACCGTCTGCTATCTGAGGCGCAGGTATGAAAATGAAATCACATCAACACCTATTATAGTTTAATGCAATAAAAAAGGTAGATTAATCTACAGCACCTTCCAAAAGTATTCATTCCTCTTGATTTTATTTTTATTTTGCAACCACAAGCTTAAATATATTTTACTGTAATTGCAGTGAAAGACGGAAAGTCTTGGTTCAACACCAATACATGTCGTACCTTTTACATCTGTAAAAATGTGGAAAAACCTATTTATCTTTCCCTTCCACTAAAGCAGGGGCGTCAAACTCCAGTCCTCAAGGGCCGGAGTCCTGCAACTTTTAGATGTGCCTCTGCTGCACCACACCTGAATAGAATAATTAGGTCATTTGCAAGGCTCTGGAGAACTGATCTACACAAGGAGGTAATTAAGCCATTTCATTCCAGCGTTTTGTATCTGTGGCACATCTAAAAACTGAAGGACACCAGTCCTTGAGGACTGGAGTTTGACACCGGTGCACTAAACAATCCTTCACTGAAGTTGAAGGACTAATATTTTTTCAAAGTTTCTATTTCTCACCCATCTGCCGAAGTAGATATAGTTTGGATGCTCAGGGATGTTGTTGGGGTCGGTGCCATAGTCCTCCAACAAACAGAAGATGTGCTGAGGGTCCTTCAGGCTCACAGTGCCTTCAAAGGGAAGATAATCCATGGCCTAATGAACAGAGTAGGATAAACACGGCATTAACACAATATACAACCTTTGAATGTGAAAGTAAACCACATTGATACTCACATCAATCTTTTTAATTCTGTCCTCAAACAACAATGTTTTATTGAAAGTGTAGACATTTATTCTGTATGAAGAGCCTTTCTGCATGTACGGACTCTGTAGCGAAATCAAGGAGGACAAAGGAGATCAAAAGTAGAGTTGTTAAGGGTAAACTGTGCTTTATACCAAAGCTAACTCACCATTTTCTCTGCTGGGTAGTTTAACAGGGATGTCCTGAGTTCACTGTGTGTTCGTCCATGGCCCCAGAGCTCAAAAGCAGACCTGGGAGGACAAGATGGGGGGGAGGAGCGGTCACAATTATTTTTCTCTCTAAAGATCTCTGCGAGCAGAACTCACACTCTTACTTTGCACAAACAGATCTGGCCATCACGGTGCAAACATCTTCCTCTGACAAGCAGTCCAAGCACCAGAAAGGAGACTAAAAACAGCAGAAAAAAATATGTGCCGCCTGTGAGGACGATGAAAAGATGCTCTAATCTAAATCCCACCCAACCATCTGTTGACCTGCAAAACGTCAGACAAAAAGATCAGAGTGCACACAGTGACCTCTGACCTGCTCTTTGAAGTTTCCGCAGGGATGGAATGGTTTCAGTCGGAGAGCCAGCAGAGCCTTAATCTCCTATTAGAATCAGGGCATAAATGAAGAATATGTCAAGACATCATTGATTTAACAGAAATCATGATATGCAAACAGAGAACAAAATATGACAAGAGAAAAAGACACCAAATAAATTCCTTGTACTTTTTAAAACATGACCAAAATCTGGCAAGTGACCCTCTGTATTCCCCCTTTTACAATCTGCCAGATTCCTCCACTCTGACATAAAAAAATAAAAAAAACTTTAAACTTCAGAAAAAGTTGCACATAACCTTCAAGAAAAGCTTGTTTGCTAAGGTTTCTCTAAAGGCTACAGATTGAAAATTAAGTTCAACCATCAGGAAATGTTCTATAAAGATTAAATCAAACAAGTTGAAGAAAACTTTCAGGGAAATTTTCCGCATTGCTCTGTTAAACTGCTCCAAAGTCCACTCTGAATAACTTTTATCCCTGGGGAAATATCCTATGATTTTTATCCATTATTTATTTGAGAAATAGTGAAAGGTGTGGTAAACTTTCTTGGAGTTTCTTTAAAGATTACATTAGGTTCCCTAAGGTTAAATGATGCATTTTGAAACCATTAACCCTTCAGGAGGGTTCCCTGAACTGCAGGGAAAATTTAAGCTGCTTTAGAGGCTGTTTTATCAAAAATGTACATTACCTTAAAAGAAACCTAGTCCATATCATTTAAAAAAATAGTTCAAAAAAAATTTTAAATTAAACCTCCCACTGACATTTATAGACATATGAATGTAAATAAACTTTAAGATCAAGTATTAGTGGATTATCCACAAATATAGTGGTCGGAAGAGAAACATTTCAAGGTGTTATTATTTTGTAACCACTCTATCTTAAATCAGCAGCTTTGATCTGCGGATATCGATCCATTCAGACATACTAACATTCCTGTTACATTAGCATTAAGCTACCACATTATAATATCATGCTATAATAGAGTGGATAATGTCATATAGCAACTACCTGTAAGAGAAAATGATCACCAGAAGCTAAGCAAACAATAAGAAAATAGTTTTATCATTACCGGTAACCTAAAATCCAGATGGTCATGAGCCAGATGGAAGAGATATTGGAGCCATGATTTGCTACCGGAGGCGGCCATGGCTAGTGCGGCTTCAAAATAAGTCCGGCGAGAAACAGGAACATGCACAAAAGGTGCCGCTTGGAGGTGACAATGTAACCATAAAAGGCAGAGTTATGTACGCTCAGTTTTTGATTATATACTCTCTAATAAGTAGAAGTTACTGGATAAGTTCACATTTTGATGGTTAAAGTCATTTGTACCATTATAAACCGTGTGCCTCATTCGGAACATGCATTAATATACATTAATTAATTTATCTTTAAATAAGAACCTTAGAAATCAAACACACGCAACTTTTACTTGCTTTACGGTGCGGGAAATATTCCCTCCTCTCCACGGTACTTTAATCAGCTTTAAGCTATTTCATGACCAACAGATAAGACGCTTTTTCACGGCGGTCTGTGATTGGCTGCCCGGAAGTGTCCTCGTCCCCACTGGAGGGGACAGATGTCCATCAGATGGGTTTGCGTGCGGATCTGATGCATCCGCTGTGCTGCGGCTGTCAGCAAAACTGCAACCCAATAAACCACATCAGGCGAAGAACCGGGAAGTACCGGAGTCTGGCTGCATGTAGAAAGGTTTCTGCCGGTCAGGTGAGATCCGAACCTGTCAGCTGAAAGTTGGATAATCCACTCTCTGAAGTTTTGAAAGGTTAACAAAGCAATTATTGGTTACAATAAAGGGAAGTACGATCAATCATAGATTGTAGGGTTTTTTTCTACTAGATCATATTGCTTTAAATTGTATTACTATGTCACGTGAAACTGGACAGATTGCGACTTCCGGTGGTAATTAGCATTAAAATTAAGATCTTAAAAATATTAATAACAAAAGACTCATTTTTTTCTCTCAATGTATGTCATTTAACCAGATTCCAACAATTTTGGCTTAATGGGTTTTTTTCTATTTGTTAAATGGCAGGATAATGACAGATTTATACTTGAAATGTTAATATGCACGAATTCAGATGTCTACATACTTGCATGACACATGTATATTTTTTAGCACTTGGTTGCATTGCATAGACTTTATGCCATGTTTATCCTTCCACAACCTTCTCACATTAGTTTGCTGGAACCTGAGTGAAGTTGCCCCCCCACACCTTCTTCAAATCAGACAAAATTGGTGTCAAACGTTTGTGCTGCGATTGTGCAGCAAAATTTTTTGTTTGTGCTGCTATCATTTCAAAGATATAAAGAAATGTTTTTAGAGGTCATCAAAGGTCAACCAGCCCCCTCGTCCCCCCTCACACCTTCTTCAAATCAGAAGAAATGGGTGTCTATTAACTCAGCTATATTTTTTGCTGGGGGGGGTTTTCAGCAAAGATTTTCTTTTGTGCCGCTATCATTTTAAGTGGGGGGGATGATTTACCTTTTGACCTTAAAGCTTTCATTAATATCTTCAAATCCAAAGCAGCACAAACAAAAAATTTTGCTGCACAAACCAGCACAAACGTTTGACACCAATTTTGTCTGATTTGAAGAAGGTGGGGGGGTCAACTTCACTCAGGTTTTGAAGGACCCATTCATCTTGGCACAACAGCTGAGTCAGGTTACACCAGCTATGGGGACACACACACACACTTCTACACTGTCCACAAATTTTCTTTGAGATCAGAGCTTTGCGATGGAAACACCAAAATATTGCCTATAAGCCACTTTGTAATAGTTTCAATATGTCGCTATGCATTGCAAAGTTCTTTTCTTCTTGTATTCAGAAATGAAGGGAGTGAATAATGGGGACCAACAACCAGAGGAGCAACTTTAAACCCGAGGTCGACCTCAACGCTCCCGCTCGGAGTGACGATGACAGAGCGATGCCCAACGTTTCTGTCAAAGGCCTCAAGGAAAACTGGCAGAAGTGGTCCAGTGAGCACCAGGAGAGCCAGAAGCTCAACCCCTTCAGTCATGACACCAGGCAGACTGTGGTGGCCCTTCAGAGGGGACAGGATGATTACGGGAGACCCCAGCAGGGGTCCCTGACTGAGAAACGTGGGAAGGAGGCTCACACACACATCAGCAGGGAGGTCCAGAAGCTGTGCGAGGTGATAAGGGACATCGGGGAGCACGACGGGGACAGATGTGACAGCCACAGGAAAGGGATCACGGTTGAATTCGGGAAGCTTTTTGAGCATTACGTGGTCATCTCCAATACACTGGTGGGAATTCTTTTACGGGCCAGAAAGCAGGGACTGGTGGACTTTGAGGGGGAGATGCTGTGGCAAGGAAAGGACGATCATGTAGTTATCACTTTGTTGGAATAAACACTTATTTGGATTTGTGTTGATGCCTTGATTCATATTGAGAAAGAGTGACTTAAAAAAAAAAAAAATCCTCTACCACCCTTAATTTGTATGAAAAAGCTGTTTTAGATCAGCACAAAGTGAAGACGCAAGCAGGTAGAATTATCATCAACATTTCCGCCATAATTTCAAGAGAACAGGACAGTATTTCTGTTCACAACCTCAGTGAAGGTCAGATGCTTCCAAAAATTAAGATTTCCCCAAACATGCCCAAACATTTTTATTAAAGGTTATCAGCTGGCTGTAAAGAAGGTTGATAGTTCATGCATTTATGAGGAAAAGAAAATTGTGCAGCAATAATTTCACTCATTTCTTTCCTGAATAAATTCATAGTTTGTTCAGGAAAAAAATTTTGCCCCACCGTCCAATAACATTATTTTTTTTTTTTTCATAAAGGATTACAAGTCTCAACAGCAGTTTGGTCTAGTTAGGTCTGGACTTTGACTAGACTATTGAAACGTCTTGATGGGGTTTTTTTCTCTTCCAGCCATCCGGTTGTAGATTTACTGCATAGTCCTGAAAAATACTCAGTTTGAGCCAAGCTTTATCTGTTCTAATCTAATCTTACAATTGACTCTATATTTCTACAATGTAGATGTGAATTCATGGCCAATTCAGTGTAAGGGTGAACTGGCAACTTATATGACTTCAGATCCTCAAAGCTCCGACTGGCTGAACGGGTTGAGTTACGAGAAAGAATGAGGACTAATGAAGACCACAAACAACCCCTTAGAAGCAACATTGTTTATTCTAAATTAATGATTAAAAGTGCATATTGGTTGTACAAAACATGCTCTAGTGCCCTCACATTTACATTCAGTTCATACACAGCAACAAAGGATGACGATGCCCTGACATTTGATAAAACTGAGTAGAGGTGGATGGCTTCTGAATTTAAATGCTTCGAAACTGATTCTGTCAGCTGAATAGGACCACACTTACAAAAAACAAAAACAAGTCTGCCATAAAATTAGTGTTGCTTTTTATTTTTGAATTATGTGTATTCTGCAAATATGGTTTAGTTTGAGGTAAAGCACTTTACAAACTGGTAGCCAGTATTAATGTACATCTTTCACACATACCACCTGTAAGCAATATATATTTTTATTTTACATTTCTTTTTACACATTGCAATCATTTTAAGTATCTTCAGTGCATTAACTGCGTTGCAGTGCTTCTTATGATCATGTTGTACAGTACCTGAACAATCAAAGTAATATTTTGAGGAGTACACATGTAAAACAGGCGGCACAGCTCATATATTCAGTGGTTAAATGTTCAATTTAATATATTTTTGTTCACATGCATAACCTCAGCTTCACAATGCAGATTCTGTTGATGTTGATTAGTTTTGTTCTACAGTTGCATTTTAAAATCAAATCATCTTTCAGTTTTGATCAAATCAGAAAAATGCTAATTGGTCCATCGCCAATGGTTTTCTCTAAGATGACAGGTTAACAGAGAGCTTTGATACCCCACCCTTCCTGGGGCATCTTTCTGGCACATTGTGAAGAAACCAAGAAATACTTGCCCTACAGGGCATCAGACACGTTTAAAATAAAACACTGTCCTTAACCTTTGTCAAACAAGAAAGAACAATAGATCCTGTTTCCTCCAACATGGCAGCTACAGGAAGGACGATTGACGCCACTTCATCAAAATTCACAGAAGAATAAAATGGACCCGGAGTTCAATGTGTCTCTACTTTAGAGTTGAGAAGCTCAATCAGCTGATCTGCCTGCAAGACATTCGACAATGAAAGAAGATGTTAGCTGTTCAGGCGTTTTTCTTCTTTTTTATTCTTACCCAACATGAATAAAGTACATTGACAGCTACACTCCATATACCAACAAATGCAGCACCCCAACCACTACGCTCACACACTCTAAATGCAAATAACTATGTGATGCAATATATGCAAATAAAAAAACTAATGACCAGATTGTCTTCCTATAATTGTAATGCCATAAAAGTTAGGCTACCTACTCTAAATCTGTAGGGTAGCATCAGCAATTAAATAAGATATCGAGGATTTGACAGAAGAAAGTTGTGATTTCAAAACTGGCCAAAAAGAGAGAAAATAGTTGGGATTAATCTTGTCGCTTCCATTTAAAATAAAAACAGCAAGAAATACATATTCGATATCTAAGCCCCGGGTAAAGCACTTATTTTTAACAAACCTAAATTCAAAGTTTTTCTAAAACTTACCGTGACAAACCAGTAGGCATTGAGTCTGTAGATGAGGCGCGACATGAAGCCCATTTGACTGACTGGTGCCAGAACATGAAGGTGTAAATGTGAGACAGAACAGAACGGTGGCCAATGGAAGCCGAACCTGCACAGGAAACATGTGAAGTATCTACTGTTACATCTGCTGCACATAAAACATCAACATATGTGACTCTTTAAAAGACGATCCTCTAAATTTACTGGCCTGCAATACTGAATGTTGCTAACCTGACATCAGTGAGATCGGTCACATTGTGTTTTTGCAAAACATCCTTCCCGACATCAACCATTTGCTTCACTACAAACAACAGGAAAAGAATTTAGCTTGTTGATCGTATGTGCAAAAAAAATAAAAAATACACGAATGAGTGACCTTACCTAAAGGCACATGTTGTATGTTGAGTGATTTACAGTTTCCAACATGTTTGGTTGGGACAACCAGGTAATGATGTGGAGCTCCGGGTTTAATGTCCCTGAAACAGCAAATATCTTCATCCTGCAACATATTTATTTCACAAAAACCTGAAATTAGCAGTCTGTGGTTTATAATCAGCCACATGTTGCTCCATGTCCACATGAAGCTGGTTCCTTTGAAGGCTAAAAACATTTGGAAATGTACAGTTTCGATGGAAGTATCTTTCATGTCTGGATAAGGATAGAAACAGAAAATGCAGCGTGGAAAACGTAATTTCCTAAAACTGTTAAATGTTCAATGTATATTCATCCTTTATCAGTCTGCTAATTTACCATTGCTTTATTAAGCAATTTCCCCCTTGGAGATCAATAAATGATATTCTCTTCTATTGTTCCTCCACCTGTTCATCAATTTATTAACCTAAATTTCATCTTTTCAATAACACATCCATCCCGTATCTATCTGTCCACCATCCATCTGCAGTGAGATAATCATCACTCTATCCATTATTCAATCCATTATCCATCAATCAGTATTCCTGTTTATCCATTATTCACCCATCCATTGTTCATCTTCTGCTTAAAATTAACAGGGACTCTGTCTTTGTGCACTCGGACTAAAAGATCCTGCGAATCCCGAAAATCTGAGTCTAGAAAAGGGAGAATTTTCCCCACAGCATTTTACTGCGTGAACTTTTGACTTGAAACGTACAGGAGCCTGATTTGACCAGAGGGGAGGCGAGACACACCTTACCCACAAGAAGGACCAATAACACAACAATTACTGCACTATAGGCTCACTGTTCTGCAAGATATATTCGACTAAAACATCCAAAAGGAAGCTTAACTACCAGCCACGTCTTCCCTGTCCATGTCTGATAGAGAGAATCCGTCGCTATGAGTCTGCTAACAAAAACAAGCCAAAGCTAGCTGACTGACTAGCATCCACAAAGAAAACAGAAAGAAAAAGATTCTCACTCTGTGGAGAAACTCTGTGTCCATTTCATTGTTTGCAATCCTGCAGAAAACACACTTGTTGTTATAACTCTCCGCTGGGACACCGCTGACTTTGTCTGTGCCAGTTGAGACTGGCTGCGAAGAAGAAGTCTGACCGTCGGCCATTGCTGGGCAACAAGAATTGTCAAAATTAAGACCAGAAAAGTCGATCCCAGATGCTCGATTCTGGATTCAGCCTCTGTTTTTCTATGTACATGTAAATATATTCATTCTAGCGCAATAGCGTCTTAACTTAACCGTAGTTCAACAAAAATGAGAAATAACTGAATTATGTATATTTTTATCCTCTCCTCAGCTGTGAGCAGGAACAAAGATTTGACAGGTTTTCCGCTGCGCATGCGCGACTGGGAAAATGATTTTACAGGTCTATGTTTGGCCTGAAAATATTGTTGTTGTTTAAAGTCCCTGATTGCCTCTCTATTTTTATATCCTTGTGTATAAAAGAAGTAAAAAATAAATAAATAAAATAAATATGTTTAATATGCAGTTATACACATATTTAAACTGGGACAATAATATCAACAGCTGTTCCTTTTGATATCAGATCTTAGTCTCAAAAGAGGCAAATGGCATTAGTTGTTTTGAAAATGTTTTGGATGTTTTGGTTCTGATCATTTAATCAGGTAACAAAATCCTTTGACAAAAAAATTGTTAATGCTAACAGAAGCATCTCTAAGTACATTTTTGTCAGTAGCACTAAAAATTACATTTAAAAAATTGGGCTGAATAATTTCTAATAAATCAGAAATATGTTTGCAGTGAAGATAATGACGCTGGAAAAATATTTAGCTGCACTTTGTTGCTACAATTTTGATTTTAACATACCATTTACTGCTTCATAAATCTATTAAAACTAACCCTCCACTGGTGGCATGACTTTATGATGTCTTGAAAATATTTAGGCGTTCTCAGCGCCTCATTTCTCTATGGTTTCTTTGCACCAGAAATTGTCTGCTGTTAAACGAGCAGACGGTTTAACAGACAGATATAAATGGAATATCGTCAAATGCTCATGATACAAATGACTCTTAGATGAAACGGCTTAATAAATGCATTTCATATTTATTATACTATCATACATTTATGTCTTATCTATGAACACGCAAAAGGGACAATAAAACTCTATTTTTCTTGTCACATGTTTATAAGTACATAGTATTTAATACTTTTGTTAACGATAGAGAGAAAAATGTTTTCAAAATTCTACAATGTGTAAGGTAAAGGCTAGTGAATGCAAATGTGCTTGTGTGACTTAAGGACTCCAGTCATTTTAATTTAGAAACAAAAACAATGTTGTAAGCGTTTTCAAGTCTTTATGAATCTAACAGAGAATGTACTTGGAACTAAGCATTAGGGTGATGGAAAGGAGGCCTTCCAACCTGAAGGAGTGGAGCTCTTTTTTTGACAGTCCAGTAAAGCAGATAATGTTTGCTTGTTATTTTCCCTTTATTTTATCTTACTATTGTTTGAGATATGTCAGTTCCTTTTTCTGTCCGCAACAAATTTCTTCACCAGGTAAAAAAATTAAAAATTCACATTTACTGATTTAACCTGATTTACTTCACATGTAAATCTGACAGGGTTATGAATCGCCCTTGTTCTGCTGTAGAGTGATGCAATACTTCTTATATTCATTTTGTTTTCTTGTAAGAAGGCCCCTGCTTTCCCACATTGTTGCCTTGTTGTATATTTAGTGTTTGACTGGAGAAATAAAACCCTGAAGTTGCTTCTTGATGGAGGAGTTGCTCACAGTGTTGTCTTGCAGCCAGAAGCATCTGGGTTCAAATCCTGGCCTGGTTTCTTTCTTCATGAAGTCGCATGTTCCTCTGTGCATGTCTAGCTTCTCATCCAGCTTCCAAAAACACGACTGTTAGGTCAGCTGGTTACTCTAAATCGTGTAAGTCTATGTATGCATCCATTGTTTTGTCCAGAGTTGCCCTGTGATTAACTGGCAACCAGGAATAGACAAAGGATGGATGAAAAACCCCCGGCGTGTTCCTGCCAGAACAGATAAGAAGGCAAAGAGAAAAGAAAATAAAGAGACGGCCACCACTTGAAAGCAATTAATGATGCATCTGTCAAATCTTGTCTGTCGTTTTCTGAGGATGACATCATAGATGACTTTACCTAAACCTCGCCTGATTCATGGAGACGTTCAAGTTCTGGCGTGATTAATGAACAGATAGCTGTATATTGTGGACACTCTCACACAAGCAGCAGGTCAGAGTGGAAAACTTGTTCATAGGTGCATTTTGGGAAGTTAATTGTCTCGGTGGTAACATTTTGATGCGGTGCAGGGTTTCTCTGCACGGTCTTAAAACAAATAAAAGCAGCTTTTAATTATCTCAATTTAGGGCTGTAAAAGTAAAAGTCTTAAATTAAACCACTAACTACTGTATGAGTGACAGTGTACTTCAGTTTATTTATTGCATTGTGTTACATTTGCTCATCCATGGGTTTTAGAAGCAAACTAAAACCCATAAACAAAAACTTTTTTTAAAGCTTAACAGACTCTCCTTCATTTATCTTGTATAATTTATTTAAGTCTACAATCTCACATTTTCTGAGAGATTCTTAAATGTTATTCACTGAAACTATCAGGAACCCTAAGATCTTTCCCAATACGGTAATTCCTCTTAACTAGAGCACAACTAAAACAATATTATGTTTTTAAATAGAACAGACAGCTGTCTGAGATCTAATGTCTTTTTTTAAAAAAATTATTGAAAGATTTTTGCCAGATACTATTGGTTGGTCATGTTACGTACTCATTATACATAGAAAAATAAAAACTATAAGTTAAAATGTGGAGAGAAAAAAAAAACATGTGGTGCATTCTGAAATATGATATGATTTATTTGACTGAGCTATTATTATTATTATTATTATTATTATTATTATTATTATTATTATTATTATTATTATTATTATTTCTTTGGCTGAAATGTTGCAAAGATTTCTGAGTGAAATTTCTTAGTAAAAAAGACTTTTACTAAGAAATTGTGCTGCTAAACTGTCTTTGACCAGCAGGGGGCATATGTGCAAGCAAATTAGCTTTGAGAAACAGAGGCTTTGGCATAATAATTGGCTGAATAAAAAATTTAGTCATTATCACTACATTTTTTTTTCCATATTCAGACCCCAAAGTTGATGCCAGATGCAGAGTTCTCTTGCCCAAACATCTGAGCTCATCAGGACACAAACCATGCTACAGGTTTCTGTCCCGTCTCTGTCCTACTTGATAAAATCTGCAGTTCAAGCATGCAAATATAAATGACATTCTGTCTTTTGGTTCCATTTTAGCTTGATTTGTCTGTCCATTACACTTTGGCAGTTCAAAGCTAGAGTGATGCACATCACACCTTCTATGTTGTATTTTTTAATGTTTTGTTTTTGTTGAGGTATGATAATAAAAAATACCAATGATTCACTTAGCCTTAAATAGAACATGTTTCATTTATTTAAACTTTAACAGTGTCAGTGTCAGCACCACCTCATCAGACATGTAAACATTCAAGAAAACTCAACCAGAAAGACGCTCAAAAGAGCTTGCTTGCTTGCTTACATGCATTTTTTTAAAAATAAACAAATAGATGTATACAGATGTATTTAAAAATTAAAACATTGCAAAAATGTGCAAAATATGTATTTCCCTAAAAAGGAATCCTTACACGAACAAAGGGCATTTAGGAGAAGAGCAGTGGCCGTTAACTCCTAAGTTTTGTTTTCTCATAAATGCGTCAGATTCTTGTCATTAGAGTTCTTCTGTGGTTTTTATTTTTTTCACTGTATTTACTGGCTCCTCAGGTTCTCTCCTATTACAGTGTCTGCACCATAAAATAAATTATTTCATTTACGAACACAAGCAAATATGAGCAACTGTTCCCCATGTAAGTACATTTTAAACCTACGAGTAATGAAGTCATTCCCGTTAAGTAAAAATAAATAGAAAACGTTAAAAGGCTTTTTCACAAGACACCTCGTGTTGCTTGACACAATCAAAGCTGGCCACCACCAGGATAAAGCTTTTAACGGCTCCTTCGCCTGTTTCGCAATGAGCTTTTCATGTTTCCTCTTGTCTCTAGGAGTCGCATTTCAACCGACCGGTCCGCAGAACCAGTCTCATAGAAAACATGCATGTGGGATGTTCTCATGCAGGTGCAGTGGAGAGAGCTGATGCCCCACTCTGGTTGTTTTTTTATTATTATTATTATTATTATTATTATTATTATTATTTTATTTCCTTTATTTAACCAGGTAAACCCAGTTGAGATCTGGATCTCATTTTCAAGAGGGACCTGGGCAGAAGTCTGCAACACACAGCAACCTGGTTACAAAATAAAAACAATTAATACATATGCACAAGTATAAAACAATAAAAACAATTTAAAAGCAGTGACACT